>JAECUM010004226.1:0-136609 GCA_016617855.1 Megalonaias nervosa | reverse complement strand
GACAAGTACTATGCATGCACCTTTGATTTCCACCCATACAGCGATATTGAATTAGACTATCACCAATAAAGTGATATTGAATTATATTGTTTTAAAGATGGAACATGTGATGTCATGTATCGAGTATCGCTCAGTTGACGATCACGAAATATTTCCGTTTCTATATCTCCTGAAAAACCAAGCATGGTCTGTTCCATGTAATCCTCCAAAGGATCCTTCGAGTAACCTTCTTCCTCGCAGACAGCTGGTTCCGAACCTTCGGCCCCTCACAGCGAGTAAACCAATATCGTTCTGAGACAGCGTCACCATCGACTGTAGCATCCGGGTTTCACGAAAAAAACCCAGATCCACACGACTCCCAATGAACAACTAAAATACCAGGACTGAGCTTTGTAGAACGAGATATGGTTAAGTACGAATACAATAATATACATTACGCTTGCGCGTACGTGAATTGGCTTCGTTGTACATTAATTTATTCAATCAGAACTACTGTACGAGATTATCATATTAATATCCACATTAATACATGAATTTGTGTCGGACAGGAATAATATCAACAAATTATAAGAACTCAAACATTGCTCATTATTTAATGCAAGCAACATCTAATTAAATTCAACTTGTCTGTTGATTTATAAAAATGGCTAACTTGGAATAGGCTATAGTCTATTTGAAATCTATGGCATTATGTGATAGAGATATGACTCGCTGTAAAATTTATAATAATTTCTGAAACATTCAATATATAAAGCAATTATGTCACCATAAAAGGAAAGCAACCATGGATACACTTTCGTGTTCGCATATCTCTACAATTGAAGCTTGCTTCCATAATGTTGACATCTTCCTAATAACAATCATCTGTATTGTGATTACACAGAAATTATTTTGGGCTCTAAATACCCTGGTAGCAAATTCCACTGGGCTATAAGTACCCTGGAAGTAAAATCCACTGGGCTATAAGTACCCTGGAAGCAAAATCCACTGGGCGATAAGTACCCTGGAAGGAACATCCACTGGGCGATAAGTATTTTGGTAGTAAAATCCACTGGGCTCTAAGTACCTTGGTAGTAAAATCCACTGGGCGATAAGTACCCTGGAAGCAAAATCCACTGGGCTCTAAGTACCTTGGTAGTAAAATCCAATGGGTTCTATGTACCTTGGTAGTAAAATCCACTGGGCTGTAAGTACCCTGGTAGTAAAATCCACTGGGCTGTAAGTACCTTGGTAGTAAAATCCAATGGGTTCTGAGTACCTTGTTAGTAAAATCCACTGGGCTCTAAGTACCTTGGTAGTAAAATCCAATGGGTTCTAAGTACCTTGGTAGTAAAATCCACTGGGCTCTAAGTACCCTGGTAGTAAAATCCACTGGGCTCTAAGTGCCCTGGTAGAAAATTCCACTGGGTTATACGTACCTTGGTAGTAAAATCCACTGGACTATAAATATTCTGGTAGGAAAAGCCACTAACATATAATTCAAGGTAGTTGGGTTTCTCATCCTGGGCAGGAAAACTGGGCAAATTCATAGAATTTACTCCACTAGCCAAATTATATGGATGCTTTCCCATATTATAGATGTCTCTGGCAGAGTATTTACAATTGGAGCCATATTTAGCCATCGTATTTGGGTAGTGGAGAGTAGGAACGAAATTAAAATATAGGCACTGTTAAATAGGGGGCGGTTTCCTAAATTCCCTACTTTTAAGCCTTCGTTAGAATATAATTTGCAATGTACCTCCCAAGTACTTGCGTTCTGCTTACAAGTTATTTGGATTCTAATTTGCAAAGTGCCTATTTTAACGTGGCTAACCTCCTTAACAGCTACGCATCAGCGCATAATATTAACTTCGTTTATGCAGTCATATTACAGCATCATCTCGATTGTTAACAGGTTTCCGGTTCTCTGATGTACCACCTTTCTTATAAAGCATTCTTCTCCTAGATATTGCTTTGGCTTTTTAAATCTTTACTCTATATATGTGTGTTAAGGCCTGGAGGGAGATAGGATATGTAATCCCCCACCTGCTATGGTGCTTTGTTTACCGTTATTAGAGATGATCGACTACGGTTTTATTGCCCGGATCGAGTAATTAATAACATGAAATATGAAATTAATGGATGGAATAACGCAGATCTGAGCAGAGTTATAGAATAGAACAAAATGAAATTGAACATGACATTTGAATGATACATTTCTCTTAAAAGTAGAATTAGAAAATGTTTGTGAAAAGCAATTAGCCGTTCTGTTACAATAATGCATACTGTATGTGACTGAGACAATACCTTTGTGCTTTTCCGAGACTCGCCCCCTTTTTCTATGAAGCTGAATCTCTCTCTCTGTCTCTCTGTCTGTCTGTCTGTCTCTCTCTCTCTCTCTCTGGTTCTGGATCTCTCAAATTCTGCAAGACACACGTATCTTGAACGTTGTATTTAACAAAAGAATTACTTATTAAGTAATCAGATTTCCCTTTCGGCATAAAACTTGGACTGACTAATTTCGCAATGGAGATTACTTAAACCCTGGATTTCGTCTGCGAACACACATTCATTTAGCTTTGCCAATCAGGATTAACTTTCTCTAACTGCCAAAAATTGTAATACTCTCATCAAAGTCAGAATAATTCTCTCTAGTCTGCCTTTATTAATAACTATTCTGGAAAATATCATTTTATCATACATATTTCAAATGACCTAAAAATTTCCCAAACTTTGAGTCTTTCTGGTCTTTACCTCCTTCATTTAACCCTACATTGACATATTTGTCTAACCGTTATCCTAATGGGTCCTAATTAAAATCTACTCATGCATCCAAACAACAGAGGTTAACCATCGCAGCTACCAAATTTATTGCAAGCTTAGCCAATAATTCAGTCTTAATGTTTAAGTGCAATGCTGACCACGAACAGAATGTACTGCGAACATGTCTATAAAAGTTTGCACCATTATACTGTGCAATGTAATTTCTATTCTAAAAGAAAAATACACTCTAATTAAGGTATGTTCAATTCCACCATACCAATTCAGTATTTATGTCTATGGCGCAATTTTGTATGCTTCTTCGCCTCCATGGGAGCTTTGGGCCTTTACTACGCCTCACCAGTGGCCCGGGTTAATGGAATGTTGTCTTCATTTGGACCTTGTTGGTCTGGAAGCCTTGATCTCTTCATCGGCTGACCTGCTCCAACTTCTTCGTCTGTCAACCTTTCCCTTACTTGGGTGGTTCCATTCTACTACATGCCTAACGATGTTGTTTAGCGGTGTTTCATTACATGCCTAATTCAGTCTCATTTCCTATTGGTGATCTCTTAGTGAATAGGTCGATGGACGGTGGTTTCCCCAATCTGATTAAAGTCAGATCTCCACTGTCCTACGTGAAGTTATGACAGCGACTGCTTAGAGTTCATGTTCTGGTGACCTTTGACTTTGCCTTGGAAATGCAGCTTTCAGAAAGTTGAAACTGAATCAAATCGTTTGGCACACGTTGATGCTCTTCCGCCATACTACTCAGTCTCCCAAATGAGAAGGTACGAGACTTTGTCTGATTGGCTGGTAAAATTAGCGATTATGGTAATAACCCCTAAGACTCCTAAGCGGTCTCTGTCAGATATTCATGTAGGACAGTGGAGATCTGATTGTAATCGGATTGGTGGTTTCCCACAAATCGGTGTTCTGAGTTCCCTCTGCCACTGAATGTTGAAGAGACGGCGGAGGCAGCTGTTTTGTGCCGTTCAACTGTATTTCAGTTTGGTTGTCCTTAATGGCTGCCTTCGTTATCTAGTTTGTCAAAGTCAAGAACATCGTTAACCAAAGTATATAGTTTAAGTATTCAAATCATCATCAATGGAGGTAAATATGTCTGTTTGAATCTGCGACCAGGACATCAGTTTTCCACTTGGAAATTCCTAATTTGTTTACAATTTTATAAAGGACACCGACCTACTTTATTATTATCTGATTTTTTTAAATATCAACAGTGTTCACAATTACCCTGGACCATGTTATGAAATATACACTGTTCACAACTACTCTGGACAACATGTATGAAAACAACACTGTTTACAAAGAATTCTGGACAATGTCCATAAACGAACACATTTTAGAAATTATTCTGAACAATGAGTATAAACGGACACTGTTTACCAGGTATTCTGGTCTATATTTTTAATCTCTTTAGTATTCTTATTCTGACTGTCACAACTCTGCTTTTCTTGTTTAGCACGGCAATCATACTTCTCCAATCAATGTATATCGCTTAAAGATTTCAGGACGGTACGCTACTTCTTCCCTTAATTGTTTGCACTTATAAAAATAATCCAGAAAAAGCTCAGATTTCTCAAGGGGTTGTAACTGGCATAAGCAAATAATTATGACTTTTAGGACTACAATTAATACAATATAAAAGACATTGCTTCCAGGAAAAATATCCCCAGATCATCTTGGATTTGTTTCAAGGAGACGTACCCTCAGAGTATTTTGGACCTGTTTTCAGGATGTACATCACCAAAGTATCTTGGACCTGTTTTCAGGAAGCACATCACCAGAGTATCTTGCACCTGTTTTCAGGAAACATAACACCAGAGTATTTTGGATTTGAATGGCTTCTAACATCATCTATTTGCAACTAAGTGGTTACAAGAATTACAACTTTCCAATGTATATTGTTCGGTCATCCTTTCCATAAATGTAGCCCAAAAGAAAAATATAATGTCACGAGTATATGCTCTTAAACAAGTAACAGAAAAGGGTAAAAAGCAACAAGCTATATAAAATTCAACAAATAATTTCTTACGACTTAGAACACAATTTGTAGGGGAATTCCAATAACCTAGACACAGACCCAAATAAACATGTTTATTTCTATTAACGATGATCCTGATATCCTGATATTAAACCCAATGAGTCAAGTAGAAAATAAACTTGATTTTGGACAAGGTTAAGTCCAACATACATTATAATAGCGGATAATGAAATAAGACGATTAAAAAGACTAACAAACAATGCAAATTAAATATACATAACAATATATTGTTACGTGTAGGCTCGTACAAAAGTAACAAAAGAAAAGAGTGAACTCAACAAGCCTTGTAAATTTTAACAAAATAATTTATTTCCCTAGAAAACAAGATAAAAATATGAAATAGGACTTATGGTTTGTGAATATAATCCAAAAATCAATCCTAGAATTGAAAAAATATAAGGCCTATTACTAAACAGTTCTAACTGAATCCAGGTTCGAATCTCTATGAAGTTCCAATATGGAAGGCGATGAGGTCAGATGAGGTCGTTGTACTGATGGCAACAGTTTATCGTTGAATCACAATTTATAATGTTCTGTTTAGAATTCCAGAATAAATTTCCACTAAATGTCTTTATCCCAGAATTTTTATAAAGAAAAGCACTTGTATTGTTTTCCAGAGAATATAAATTATTAAATCCCCAAAAATAGATGAACTTTACAACAAACTGGCATCAACATCAAAACACCTCGAGCTCTAAAGGTGTAGGAATACGACTGCCTCAATCTACTAGAAACGTCTGTCTTAACCCACGATTTTAGATCAGATGGTGGCTCACGTGACGGGACTACGTGATCACTAATTTGAACAGCGCAGTAAAAAAAAAAATGCCATTTAGCACGTAGTCCAAAATAACCCTAGCTAAGAATCAGATTCTCACGCTGGAAATAAATAAAACAGAAAGGCTGTTTACAACTTAGCTAACACATAGGCCTAACATGACCTTGGCAATAGCCAATCGTTTTCATTCAATGTTTACAAACGTCTCAACCAAGGTGAGCTAAAAATAATGATAAAGCTACCTTTACGTTCTAATCAGGTCAAGTGAATTTTCCACACAAAAAAAAATTCAAATCCAGTGAAAATTATCATTACAATAAAAAATAATAAAACAAAAATAAAATAAGAAAAGAATTTAAAACTAACACACAAGTAATTAAATTACATATACGTAACTATATATATATATATATATATATATATATATATATATATATATATATATATATATATATATATATATATATATATATATATATATATATATATATATATAATGTGATTAAATATTATGCTCACAACTATCAAACGATAGTACGCTACTGAAAATATATCATTCGAGTTTTATTCATGCATGCAGAACACACCCTGTAAATGTTACAGTGTTACAGTGACCTCATATCGATGCTCTCTGACAGTGGTTAAGAAATGAGTCTATAAATAAATTTTCTTATATTTAGCTTTATTTAACCGATTATTATTGAGCTCATTGAAATGGAAATTAGTGAAAGTAGTATACGCTGGATTGATTGGTTTTAAATTTTGAAATGTGCTTTAGTCTGGCACTATAAAAATAATTGGAATTAATATTATAAGTGAATGACAGTATTGTGTTATGTATATTTAATTTAATTGTTTGTCTGTTAGTATTAAATTTCTTTTATTTCATTACATGTTATTGTAATGTAACATTGTTTGCTGGACTTCATCTTGTCCAAAATTGAATTCATTCTGCATGACTTGATTGACTTTTTTATTTTATTTCATTTATGTAAACAACTAATAATAGCTTCATTATTCTCTATGTATATGAGCTTATTAACCGAATTATTATTCAGGTAGACAAAGGAGTATATATGTTGATCAGGGTCAGGGTTTTGGAGATTCCCAAGTGAATTTTATAGGTTATTGTGTTGTAAATAAACAAGGCTCATTAGATCGTTCTAGAAAGTTATTTTCGATTAGGTAATGGTTGTTTTTAGAAAAAGCTAATTGTGACCTGAGGTCAAGCAGAAAACTATTTTATCTTGCAACTGTGAGGATTTTACCAGTTGTGCTTTAAAATCTATCACTTTAAGTTGTATTATGTTGTGACCAGTTTGGGCTGAATTTTATTTTCTTCAAATTATTGAATAGAAGTGATTATTTTCTCTGGAAATACAAATGTGCTCTGACAAAATTCTTGGATAAAGACATTCATTGGAATTTATACTGAATTTAAACCTGCAATAGTATTTCTATGATTCAGCAAGAGACTGTTGACACATCAACACTTAGCAGACCATTAGAGACACGTCATCGCCTTCAGTTTTGGTTCTCTTCGGGACTTGAACTGAGTTTTATTCAGGACGTTTTATTACTAGGACATGTGTCTTTAATTCTTGGATTAATTTTGCATTTAATTCGCAATACCGTAAGTTCTTTTTCTCATTTTTCACTTTGTTTTCTGGGGAAATAAATTATTGATTAAATTTTACAAAGCTTGTTGTCTTCACTCTTTTCTGTTATTTATTTTAAGAGCATAGACTTATAACAACTGTGAAACTATTTCATAAGGATGCGGCCAATCTAAATTATATTTGAACATAAAAATGTCATCAGCTTCAGCTTACCTTGAACCTTAAACTGGTTAGGTCATTCACACAATAAGATATATATACCAAGTGTGCAATACATATGTTTGTGTATCGCACATTTCTAGCTAAATTTTCGCCAAACATTTATTTTAAGCTAGTGAATTGCCATGTATAAGTGTTTTCTTTTTGTTTTTCAGAAGAAAGAAATAAGAAAATGGAATCCACTCAGAAAGTTACAGAAAAAGGTATATTGTACTATATGTAACTGTGTTTTCCCTTAATAGAACTCGTTTGCTTTTCCTAGTGTGAGTCGTGTTAGATCTAGATTTTACTAAAACCAAACCGAAAGTAAACCATGCTACAATAAACTTAGGTTATTGATTATTTTTAGATTAAAGAGCGTATTTTCTGCAAGCCGACTAGCCTTTATCTTGACGATTTCTGTATAATTTGGCATAATCACTAAAAATGTTCCATTTTTGCCACTGATTTTCTTTCAATAACTTTATTTTATAATCCTTTTATTTTTACGCTGTATGTGTTTATATATATATATATATATATATATATATATATATATATATATATATATATATATAGAGAGAGAGAGAGAGAGAGAGAGAGAGAGAGAGAGAGAGAGAGAGAGAGAGAGAGTTATCAAAGACTCGATTTCCAAACATATACTCATCGTGTTAAAGAGCATGTTTTTGATTCCTGGAATTAAATGTATCATTATGTCTCTGGTAGACGTCGTTCCTCATGAGGTGGCAAAAAAAAGAACATATGCATTTTGTGTGTGGATGTGTGTTTATTGTGTCCAGTACTTACTTATTTTGTCTAGTACTTACTTATTGCTAAATGCCTGATGATTGTTTATATCATTCACTTTAAACACGATTTACTTCATAAAAAGTGATAGTTACATATGAAGCTTTCAATGGAAGGGTCCTCAGTTGACTTGAATATCATCTATAAAACGTCCAGTTGTAAACATATCTAATTATCAAACAAAGCAGTGAACCCAAAAATGGCAAGTTTTGTCATCAGTTTCAAATCAAACTTTATGGTCTCCAACAAAAGTGTTTTCGAAACTAGACATTTTCTTTAATCCGTTAAATGTACGTGAAGTAGGGAGTCGTATTGTTATGAGTTTCTGATATTCGTTCGTTACATCCCATGATTGCCAAGAAGATAACTTGAGAAAATGTGTGTTCCTTAGATTTTGTGCGTGTTATTGAAGAAAGTAAGAAATACTTTGTGTTGCATACCCTCCATTTTTGCCTAGAAGGAACTATGACATAAATTACGTTCCTTACATTCTATGCTGGTATTGCAAGAAGTATGAAATACTTTTTGACTTTATATTGCATACACTCCATGCTTGTCTAGGAGAAACTTTGAGATAATTTGTATTCCTTATATTCCATGCTTGTCTAGGAGAAACGTTGAGACAATTTGTATTCCTTACATTCTATGCTTTTCTTGGAGAAAGTACGAAATTATTTGTTCTGCAAACATTCCATACTCCTGTCTAAAAGAAATATTGAGGCCCCTATGTAACTTGCGAAACATACTGGTCAGAGTGAATCATTCTTGAGACGTCGATGACATGTGATCAGTTAATCCTGACTTGGACAAGGAAAGGAACAACGTTTCATAAAATTATGATGTATATATCAACTCATATTGTATGTACTCAATTTATCCGTGTCAGTTTAGAGATTTATCTGTATGACTTCTGGTACTTAATATTATCTATATTTATAGGTTACTACATTTGTGTGGGAAAATATGAACGAGTTTTTTTGAATGGATAACGCACAACCTAGAATGGAGGTTTCCATTAAGTTTTCTTTTTTTCTAGAAAATGCTACCGTGGCCTAGGTGAAGCAGAGAGCTTACTGGGAAAATTATTTATTCTTGCGATAGGATCTCAACGGAATCAATTGTTTTATTGTTGTGTTAGATTTGATTGGGGTGGAATTATTTATTTCAATTAATATTCCCTGGAAATGTTCTTTAATATTCTTGGAAAGAGACATTAACAGGGCATTACAGTCAATTAAAACACGAAAACCTTGGAAATATTAATGTGATTCAACAAAAGAATGTTGGCACATGATTGCAATTCAAACCATTAGTACATTATTACATTAGAGAGTACTGACCACTAAAGGCACATCAACACTTTCAACATTGGAAATTATTTGGAATACCACTAAAGTTTATTCAGAACTTTATTCATTAGGACTTGTGCTAGTAATTCTATGATTATTTAGATTTAATTTGCAATATGTTCTTTTTACATTTTCACTTTTTTTTCTAGTGAAAAAAATTATTTGTTGAATTTGTTGAATTTTGCAAAAATTATTGTTTTTCACTCCTCTCTTTCACTTTTCTAAGACCATAGAGACCTAATAATAGAAAATTCTGGACTCGTGTGTGTAATAAGAATTTCTCTACAATCTTCAGAAAACTTTGTTTTTGAAATTAAAATTCACTTCATTTCAGAATTTTCTGAGTCCCACTTATAATTTTACATATTTGAGAAATAAATAGTGCAACCAGGAAGTGTCACAATGGCATCTAAAGTGGAGAACTTTGTTTTAAATCCTACCCAGGAAAGGTTAGAGTCTTTGAAAAAGGTTTAATTACTCCAGCTTGCCAGACAATAAGATCTTTCTGATGCGAAGGCTTCTTTAACGAAGCAAGAAATAAATAGTCTGGCCCATATGTATGTATGTATGTATGTATGTGTATGTATATGTATATGTATATATATATATATATATATATATATATAATGAAGTCTTATGAGTTGGTACCTGAGGCCTACTGACAGAGGTTTAGGAACTGTGACAAAAAAATTGGACAAACACATGTTGAGTTTGCAAGCAAAAGGGAAGCAATTATTTGATAAGTGGTGTTCAGCCAAGAAAGTTGGTCAAGACTACGATAATCTCTGACAACACATGTTAATCTGAGAGTTCAAGAATTGCGTCCATGGTGATTTCTGAAAATGCTGCTCATTCAGCTGACGATTACTCCTTGACTCACGGAGTTTCTTTTGTCAGTAAGTCTTCCGATCAGCAGTTAGTTGGTGAAAAGCCATTTCAGTCTCATACGAGCACTTCCAAATTTCAAACTGTCACAAGTTTTAGAAATCAAGTCTCTGATAAGACTAATCAGAAATCCTTATTTCTTCCAACCTACACCTATTGCAAGAAGAAAGAGCACTTTATTTCTGATTGCTGCAGATTGAAAAATAATCTACAGAATCAAGACATAACTATTCTATATGCTCTTATTTCTAAGAGGTCAAGGTCACGATCTTGTATTTAAAGCAATATATTTATGGGGTCAAACACACCCCATTCTGATCTTATTATGGAGAATTATGAACCATTCATGTCGAAGGGTTCTGTATCATTTACTAGTGATTCTGCCAATCATATCCCTATTAACATTTTAGGGACACAGGAGCTTCTCAGAGTCTTTTACTATCAGGTACTTTGCCTTTTTGTGAGAAGTCTTCTTCTAATGAAAGTGTTCTTATTCAGGGTGTAGCTTGCGGCTTTGCTAATGTTCCTCTCCATTGTGTAAATTTGTCATCAGACTTAGTCTCAAGACCAGTGACAAGCGGAATTGTGACGTCTTTACCCATTGAATGTATTCGTTTGTTTCTAAGCAATAACCTAGCTGGAGATAAAGTTGTGGTTAATCCTCTTGTAACTGACAACCCTTGTTTGGATCAGAAAGTCGATTTATTGAAAAAGAAATCCCTGATGTATATCCGGCATGTGCAGTTACTATATCTATTGCAAAGAAAGCTCTTGAGAAGGATGTTGATCAGGAAAATTACTCCTTTAGCTGACACTTTCTTGGTTAGCGTTAGAGTTTTGATGAGGTCACTTTTGCTCCCGGTATGGATCATTCAAAAGGTATTGATCACATTGATACCCTTTTTACTACTCAGTCCCTTTATTCCAATCTGGATGATAAACTACAATCTCTCCTTGTCGAACAGAAAAAAAGATCATGAGATCTATTTGTTTCATTGGGCTATTAGCGAAACCGAGCCACACGAGTACCTATTTGTTATTTTGTTCAAAATGGGTCGTAATGAGAACACGGAGAACACCTGAGGTACCTGGTGGTGACAAGTTGTCAATGAGCTATTAAAGTTTTGTTCCTATGTCGTTTAGACAGGAAATACTTAGTTTAACCCATGAAACTCCTTTGACTGGTCATTTAGGGATCAATAAGACTGAGCACAAGATCTTGAATCACTTTTATTGGCCAGAAATTAAAAGTCATGTTTGTAAATACTGTAGATCTTGTCATACTTTTCAAATGGTAGGAAAACCCATAGAGATGACACCTAAGGCTCGTCTACAGCCTATTCCTGCATTTGACGAACCATTTAGCAGAATAATGGTAGATTGTTTCGGTCCTTTACCTAAAACCAAGTCAAGCAGCCAATACTTGTTGACCATAATGTGTGCGTCCACAAGATTCCCAGAGGCAATTCGTTTGAGGAATATTAAAACTAAACCTACAGTAAAGGCTTTGATAAAGTTTTTTTCACCATTTGGCTTTCCCAAATCTGTTCAGTCTGATCAAGGGTCAAATTTTCTGTCTGGAATTTCCAAGCAAGTTGTGCATGAATTAGGCATCCAGCAATTAAAGTCTGCTGCCTATCACCAAAAAATATAAGGGGCTTTAGAAAGATTTCATCAAACTTTGAAAAATATGATTCGGTCATATTGTTTTGAAACGGGAACAGATTTGAACGAAGGCGTTCATTTTCTGTTGTGTTCTGTTGGGGAATCAGTTCAACAATCTTTAGGATTTAGTCACTATCAACTAGTTTTTGGACATACTGTCTGTGGACAATTGAATTTATTTAAAGAGATACTTCGTACAAATGAAGATACAGAAACTAATCTTGGCGTCTATGTTTATAATTTTAAATACGATTTGTCAAAGGCTTGTGAAGTTGCAAGAACTATTCTGGACTCGACTCAATCAAAATGTAATTAAGGTATGACAAAAATATAAAGGAAATGAGCTTTCATCCTGGTGATAGATTTTGATTCTCTTGTCCAATGAATGATTTCATCGAACAACGACAAATGTTACTGGAATTCACCACGTTTTCTTGTACTAACCAGAAAATACATTCCTCATATTCACCAACTATCGATAAGTGAAGAGTGTGGATAAAATAGATTCATTTCGGTTGCCAAGAATCGATAACTGCATTGATAAAATTGGAAATGCAAAATATGTCACCAAATTTGACCTTTTGAAAGGATTCTGGCAAATTCCACTAACGGAACGGGCAAAGGAAATTTCAACATTCGTGACTCCAGATGGACTTTATCAGTATAAAGTGCTGCAGTTTTGGATGAAAGATTCGTCTTGTACTTTTCAAAATTTAATGAACATGATTATATCTGGTCTAGATATTTGTACGCTTACATCGATGATATCATCATATACAACGACACTTTGGAAGATCACTTGGAGGCCATTCGGAAATCCTTTGATAGGCTCAGTGATGCAAATTTAACAATTAATTAAGTGAAAGTGAGTTTTTCCGTGCTTGTGTTACATTTCTAGGGCATGTCGTGGGACAGGGACAAGTCAAACCTATAGAAGTTGAGTTCGAGGATATCGCTGAATTCCCTCTGCCTATCAGTAAAAAGCGACTGATGGGATTTTTAGGCATGATGCAATGAGGCTTTTGATAAGTTAAAGGCCATACATAAGAGTGCACAAGTTCTTTCAGCTCCAACTTCCAGTCAATTATTTAAAATGTATGTTGATGCAAGTGATGTTCGGGTTGGTGGACGATTGTTTCAAGAAGACACAAATAGTGTAGATCATCCAGTGGGCTATTTTTCTAAAATATTAAATAAGCACCAGAGAAATTATCCCACAACCGAGAGGGAATGTTTGGCTTTGAAAATTAGCTTTGCAACACTTTTTTGAAGTTTATATTAGTTCAGCTCCGGCTCCGATTATTGTATTCGGTGATTACAGTCCCCTTACTTTAATTGGTAATATGAACAACAAAAATCAGAGATTATTAAGGTAGTGTTTGATGTTGCATGAATACAATACTGACATTTGGAACATCAAACGAAAAGATATTCTAGTTGCAGATGCACTTTCACGTGTATAGAAGTATTATATTGTTTCGTATATAGTATGTGACATTCATAAGACTTCATCTTTTGTAATTTTAATCACATGTATGTTTGAATATAGCTAAAAGAACGCCTTATTGTATAAATATTTTTTTATGAAGGGAGGTGTTATTTAAAATTACTTTGTATTGTTTATTATCTTTTTCTCCATGAATATATGATTTGTATAAAGTCCAAAATCAAGTTCATTGTCTACCTGATCAGTAACTTTTAATTTTGGTAAACAAATAATACATCGCTATAAGAGTGTGGATTATGTATTAGGATCATTATCTTGGTCTGAGTCAAGGTCATTATATTTAACATGTTCTTTATTAGAATTTAAGTAACTAATTTTATTTTGTAAACAACCCAGTGTGTTCTAGAATGGAAAATTCCACTAAATAAACAATATGTTTTAGAAATGATAATTGTGTCCTAGGTCAGGTAGAGGGAATTTATAATCTTGTTAATTTGAGAAATTATTCATTCTTGCGATAACATCTGAAGCAGAAATCAGTCTTACTGTTGTGTTCATTTTTTCATTGGGTGGATTTGATTTTATTCAGTTTATTATTCATTGGATATGCAAAGTGCTCTAAAAGAATATTCTTGGACAGAAACATTAAATTGGAATTATAGTGAATTCAGGCAAAGACATATTGGATTATATTTTTGTAATTAATTGGAAGACTGTTAGCACATTATCACACTTCAGGGCACTTATACATTAGTACACTGAAGATGTGTGTGTGTGTATGCGTGTGTGTGTGTGTGTGTGTGTGTGTGTGTGTGTGTGTGTGTGTGTGTGTGTGTGTGTGATTTTGGATTTTTAACGTAGTTTTAACAATCTTCCAGTCATATTGCTACGTTGTCTGCAGTGTGGCAGTTTATGGTGATATCTAGCACTGGGGCATCATGCCGCAGACATGTAGCTTGATGTCCCACCCAATCACATTATCCTGACACCAGGCCGACCAGTCCTAACACTAACCTCTTAATGCCGAGCGCCAAGCGAGGCAGCTGTTAGTACCATTTTTATAAGTCTTTGGTATGACTCGGCCGGGGTTCTAACCCGCGACCTCTAGCATCCGAGGCAGGCGCTCTAACAACTGGGCCACAGGAGCGGTCTGACATTGAAGACTACTGGCACATAGACGCCTTCAGCGCTGGATCTTATTCGAGCACGACTGGTATTTAATCATATTATTCATTCATTAGGACTAGCGATGTAACATTCTGGACTATTTGGGATTTAATTCGTAATAATGTACGTTCTTTTTAAGTTTCACTTTGTATTCTAGGGAAATAAATTATTTGCTTAATCTGACAAAATTTGTTGGTTTTCGCGCTTCACTATTACTTAGTTTAATACCATAAAGTCGTAATAAATTATAAAGTATTATGTATCATTATTTTGTATAAATAGACTGAAAACATTGACATTTCTGTAAATTATGTTAATCGCCAGCCTATTATAAAAATGAGAAGCAAACTGTAAGGATAGATCTCCTTTCAGTCAGATGTTTGATGACAATGTCGATAAGGTAATTGAACTTGGGATTATAACGTTCAAATAAAATTTATATTTTCTTTTTAATCGCAATGCAACCAGTGTAGTTAATTTATGTTGGTTGAAAAAATAAAGAATGTATCCACTGACCTTTCGTTTTTCTTGACCTGCATATGCTTTCATTAAATTACTGGATTTATTTTTTTATCTACCGCTATTAACATTGTACTCAAAACCATGTCTGCTTCTACTTTTACAGTTTTATTCAACACCCGGCGAATAGACGGGACTTTGAAAATAGTACAGGGGCCTTTTTCAGAGTTCAGTTCTGATCTTCAAGACACACATACCGTAGCATATTCTCTATTTTCTTCAGCTTTCATATATCAAGTAAGAATTCTTTCTCTGTCTGTCTGTCTGTCTGTCTGTCTGTCTCTCTCTCTCTCTCTCTCTCTCTCTCTCTCTCTCTCTCTCTCTCTCAACTTTTTGCACAAATACACAAATATACACACGTAGTCAAATTTGGTAAAATTCAACTAACTATTTTTCCACTGAATGCAAAGTGAAAATTTAAGAAGAATTTACCGTATTGCGGAAGCTGTATCACAAGTCCAAATATACAAAGTTCCAATCGAATTCCAATGGTGTTCTAAATAGATTCCAATAATGAATGTTTTGATGCGCCTGTAATCTCAAATAGCCTGGATTGTGACGATGTGCTTAGAATCTTTTGATGTATCACAATAATATAATCCAAAAATGCTCTTGTCTGAACTCACTAAATATCCAAATTAATGTTTCTTTCTAAGAATATTATTGCTAAGCACTTTGTATTTCGTGTGAATAATTTGTACAAAAAATTTCAACCCATATGAAAATAATGAACGAGGCAATAAGACTGATTCTGGTAAAGATTGTAATGCAAGAATCAGTAACTTCTCAAGTAAATAACATTATATAAAAACCTATGCACAATAGTAGAAGAAGGATGAGGGACAAAAGTTCATTTTTAGACAGATCTAAGTTGTCAACAAGAATAAATCTGTTGCTAAATTTATAATTAAAAAAAAAACAAAAAAACATGGTAAACATCAGGTGAACCAGGTTTTTCATGGGGGAATTTCAGTGTCCTTGACTCAAGTTAAAATAAACATATTTCCGTTCGTAATGATCTGAATATTTATTCCACAATCATAGAGAAAAGTTATTATGTTGTTGACAGAATCAATGTCCCTAGTCAGGTGCACTCTGAGAAAGGATTTGGACTAAGATCAATTACAAATTACAAAAAAAACCATCAGATACAATCATTAAGAAAAGCCAACAAATAATAAAAATTAAATATACAGAACACTATAGTATATATTTCTTTTTTTATTTCAGATGAATTCCATATTTAATGCAAGTGAATTTAGTAAAGTATATTCTAGTACAGAAATTGTAAACATAAGGTAAGTCCAATCAACATACAGTAAGTCTAAGTAACATAAAGTAAGTCCAGTCAGCGCAAAAAAATGAACTAAACAGATGTTACATTCTTCTAAAATATTTCACCGGCAGGATGTAACAAAACTTCCCAGAGTTTAGTGAAAAGATGCCAAATATACTCCTAGTACCAATCTAGCTTCCAATACATCTCAACCGTATCTATACATGCCATTTTCATGTAGCCTTTATACGGCCTAAACCTACACCAGCCTGCAGTGCTTTTGGATTGTTGGCATGAGATGCTAAATTCAAATCAGAGACGTATAAATGTGAATGGGGAAAATAGACCCGTCAAATCAAGAATATATATCACGATTAAATACTCGTCTCACAAATGAATTTTCTTTCGAATTCGACATCCCATAGGAATTTACTTTGGACGCGGATTAATGCATTTGAATACTATAATTTATACAACAGTTCTTGTGACATCTGCCACACTAATACGACCATTTGTATAATTTATATAATGGCATCTGCCACAACAATGTAATCATTGGATGTCATCATGCGTTCTCTATTGAATACATTCCTCAGCGTGCCAAGAACGTCGATTCTTCCATCTAAGTAATTGGCACTCTTTCTAGATTAAGATTTTCACTCTTCCGTCACAGAAATCATTAAAACTTGGTTTGCTGATTCGATAACATTTAACAGAATTATGTGAGGGCTTCTTAGCTATTAGTTGGCAATCAATAATTTCTTTGCTATTTAGAATAACTAATTAGGTTTCTTATAAGTGTCAAATGTCGAGCTCCACCAGAAAACATGAAATTAGTGGCATTTTATATATATGTCCCAACTGATAACTTATTTACAATAAGAATCAAAGGATAATAATTTACTCTTTAATCCAAACAGTAGGCAGGAATATGCGGGATTAAGTCCAATTTCCTACGATTGAAAGCAATGCCATTCAGACTAATTTGTCATATTAAATGATATATTAATCTATCAAATGGTTACTTTCATATGATTTTCATAATATTGCATAAGATGAAAAAAATTATTACTCAATATATTAAGGCCATATATAAGCAAGAAATATTGCAGGTGCGTTACATATTTATACAGGGTGTGGCCGCTATCTTGTGCCTAACTCTGAAGTCAAGTATATTATTTTCCTAGAGATCACATTGAAAGTTTATTTGCCTTAACATTCACATAGGATTGGCATTTACTTGTTTTCATTTCAGCTCAGGAAGTGTGGTTGTAAATTTCATCATCCATCTTCATACAGATGTAAATATCGTCTCCAGCACGGAAGTGCATTTAGCAAAACTCATACTAGATGGCATGAGCTCCGGACCTAGATTTTTTATCTTGGACTGGAAATCAGTCAAGATTACAATTTTAGGTAAGAAAACAGGGTGATTTACTCCCAGTTTATTTTGCCTCACGCAATTTTATAATATTTCACAAATTTTCATCCTTGTGTTTTAGTACAGTTCTAAATAACAGTAATATACCTGGACTTGCTCATGCAAAGCATGATATTACACGTTATTTTAACCCAAGGCACTAATTTACATGTATACTTTTCTCAAGAGGTCTTTTTTCATGCACAGACGATGATGTTGACTAATAACGTTAATTGTCGCCAACGTTATTACTGGGCCTGTCATCCCTAAAATGGTGTTATGTGTTGGTACTTAAATCATACACTATGCTTATTTTTGTACACGAAGAGAGAGCGTGCATCTTTTATTTTAAAATACCGATGTTTAACTGAGTCAATGAAAAATTGGTATCACTAACTAGTCACAGCGTTATTCACAATTTTAACATTATTGGTATAAATAAGGCGAGGTATAAACCATTTCAAACTGTTTTTCACTTATTTCTCAAATTTCAAAATGGTCACAACACAATAGACATGTTACAAAATGTGGCAGTAGCTTGCTCCTGTACTAAACGAACATAAAATGAATGTATTTAGCGACTCATTACAAATTTAAAGGAAAAGCCAGTCAAAGCAATAGTTTACCTAGAAGTCCCCACTTATGTCCTCTTATCGCCATATTTTAAAAAAACCACTGGCCTATTCATTTCATGGTAGGATAACTATATAAACAAAAGACAATGTGGGTTAAAGGGTCTTTGGAAAAATTTTATCAGGCAGCAATGATTACTAATTGGATACTTTTTGATTAATTCCGACAGGTATAGTCACTTTCACAATTCTTCCAAAGATACTTTATGGGGATATCCTATCTTGAATCACAGTGTTTGTACAACAACATAAGACTCGAAAAGGAAGCATGAGAAAGGCTTGAAATTGCTAATCGTTAACTCATTGAAATGATAAAGGCTTGCCTAATGCTAATCGTTAACTCATTGAAATGATAAAGGCTTGCCTAATGCTAATCGTTGACTCATTGAAATGATAAAAGCTTGCCTAATGCTAATCGTTAACTCATTGAAATGATAAAGGCTTGCCTAATGCTAATCGTTGACTCATTGAAATGATAAAGGCCTGCCTAATGCTAATCGTTAACTCATTGAAATGATAAAGGCTTGCCTAATGCTAATCGTTAGCTCAATGAGTAATTGTAAAACCCCTACCATTTTTGCATCGTCTCTGGATTCAAGTTTTGGTTCTTTACATATGGTTTCGGTAGGCATAGCTATTGACTCTACACTCTAGATGATAGGAAGACTGCAAATAAAATTACCATATAAATATACCATGATACTGATGCAATGCCTTCATCAATTGATTTTTTAAAAATAAAATGCTCATTTCAACGCTCATAAGTCTTTTTTGAATTCCTCTATATCCTTCTCCAACCCAATATCCTAAATCTTGACTGAAATCGATTGACCCTACCTTCTATCTCGTAAATCCGTCATCCAGCTAATATTTTATCCAAAGTCTAAAACTCAGTTTAAAAAAACCAGCAAATTTTCGGCATTTCAGTTAAAATTACCCTATTTACTTTAATAAACTGTTTTCATTTTATCTCAAGCTGCTGTATTTTCTCTTGGTTCGCTTCTTCCGTGGGCAATCAGGACACCGCTTGTAGATTTTCTATTATTTTCTATTATTTTAGAATGAAATGGAAAGTTCTAAACGTGACAAATAAAGACTAATTACCGCATAGTCACAAACTGACATACTAATAAATATCTCCTCTATCGCTAAATGTGTCAGAATAACAAGTAACTGAGTGGCCATCACGAACTAGAGAAATAACAAATAAACCTAAATATACAATGTTGATAAAATCAATAGCAAACAAATTATATCAATCTAGATGTTTGACGATACTGGTTATTTTTAATCTATATTGTAAGGCACCTTTGCTTCACTTTGATGGTTTAACCAGTAATGATAAACTATTGCGTAATATGTTACAAATTCAGAGCACGAGTTTCTTGAGTAATGCTCTTAGAAAATTAATTTTGGAAAGGAAATGACAAATGGATCATATGTAAACTTAAGCTACGAGCTGAATAAAAAGAAGTAGTTTATTTGAAATGAAATGGAAAATTAACAATCAAGTTAAGAATGAAAACTGAATGGAGAACTGATTGCAAGAAATAGTAACAATCAAGTTATGAATGAAAACTGAATGGAGAACTGATTGCAAGAAATAGATAAAGCACTATAACTGAATCACTCAAAAGATATTTTGAAGATACTGTTTATATATATATATATATATATATATATATATATATATATATATATATATATATATATATCATAGCAAACTAGAATGCGATATACCACAAATTCAGGGGAGGAAGTGCCAATAAATTAAATACCCTGCTGAGTGTGAAAAAAGAAATGATGACTGAATGCGATGTAACAGAAACTAGGCAAGTAAAAAAAATAATGTAGGACCCAAGAAACATTAATCACCAAATATTAGTAAATGGAGTGCTTTTTGCACGAGTCGAGGCTTTAACTGGATTGCTTTTAGGACGAGTAAAGGCTTTAACTGAATTGCCTTTAGGACGAGTCAAGGCTTTAACTGGATTACTTTTAGGACGAGTCAAGGCTTAACTGGATTGCTTCTAGGACGAGTCAAGGCTTTTAACTGGATTGCTTTTAAGACGAGTCACGGCTTTAACTAGAGTGCTTTTAGGACGATTCAAGGCTTTCACCTTAACCGAACAACACAAGATTAACAAAAACACTTTTTTTTAAAATACATTTTTACATTTCATTACTGTTCCCATGTTTCATTTAAATTGTTCGCAACGAATTTACGAGGCCACGCTTTTACCTTCAAATTGTAAAATTTTAAATAGCGTCGTATTTCACTACCTTTCACATTTTCATAGTTCACAATCTTACATATGGGCATTATTTCACTATCTTGAATATTTTCATATTCCACTGTAATACATAATTTAATATTTCGCCCTCGTACACATTTTCATATTTCACTGTCTTACACAATTTCGTATTCCACAATATTACATAATTTCATATTTCACCTTCGTATTTTAATTTTTCACTATTTTTCATATTTTCAATTTTCACGATCTTACATACAGTATACTGTTGAACACAATGCTGGAATTAAAGGTAGTAGCACCTTGAAACTAATTATTGGAAGATTTGATCATGTAGATTGTAACTAAAGGTTTGTTTGAATTGGCCAAGAACTATTGCACTGTGTAAAAACGCGTGTTCTATAACTCTCCGCTTCAATACTGACAACGGCTTTTTCGTTTTGCTTTTTTTTTGTAAAACTGCCACCAATATATAGGATACTACGTATGTTTTTTGTTTGATTGCTGATTTCCTCTCTTGAACTTTGGAGCGATAAATTATATACCATGAAATGTTAAATCTCTCTTAAAAACATCAATAAACACCCCCCCCCAAAAAAAAAACCCAAAAAAATTTTAAAAAAATACAAAAACAAAAAAACGCATGACATCTATATTCATGAAAAAAGATGTTAAAGGCAATCGTCTTTTACAGAAAAATAGGTAAATTCCTATTGGTAGAAGTTTTACTTGTTGGCCGATAGCATTTGAGTGATTAAAATCATATGCGGTTTACTATCCGCTCCTTCATTGAAAGAACAAATGCATTACTTTTCGAGTTTCCCCGATGATTACATTCAGTCTGTCTTCATGATGAGGAGTTATTTTGGAGTAGCAAATAACACTGAAGTTTATTTAAATTGAAGCTACGATATGAACGTTTTCTATGTTGTTGATTGGTGTCATTGGATTACGATATGAAGTTTTCCTATGTTGTTGATTGGTGTCATTGGATTACGATATGAAGGTTTCCTATGTTGTTGATTGGTGTCATTGGATTACGATATGAAGGTTTTCTATGTTGCTTATTGGTGTCATTGAATTACGATATGAAGGTTTCCTATGTTGCTAATTGGTGTCATCTGAGAGCTTCTTATCTATCATACGTGTATTGCTCACTTTATACTATACCTTCAGTGTTTAGTATTTTATATCTCGGTATTTGTAGTTATTATCCCATTCGCGAGGGCTTTTGAAGTGTGAAGTGTGGTACGTACCTGTAACCAAATGTCCTCGATTTATTGGGTTAAACCATCCTTTAGTGTTCTTTCACTTCATGTTTTGGGGACACATAGACCATCAAAAGGCCAGAAGCGATTTTAATGCTATTTACTTATAGCAGCATGGTTGTGTTTGGTTCTCAAAATAAACCAATTATTAAAAGGAACACTTCTGATTGTAACAATTTGATTTTGAAAGACAGATTTAGTGTATCGTATTACTTAAATTAAAATTTTCAACTGCATCACAGTTTTACATAAAATTACTCCATAAGGTTAATGAATAGGACAATATTTAAATCAATCCATCCTAGGGTATAAAGATCACGTTTGTTATTAAGCAGCAGCCTCTCTGAAGTTTAAGTTCATGATAGAAAATGCAGACAAAGATTTCTCTTTATGTCTGACAGAGCAAGAGACAGAAAATCACGATATGGCATTGCCATCGAAACATAGATGTCACATTAGTTTACTAGCTTATTACACGTTGTATTAATTACTACTAACGTGAACATTTATTAGAGGTATTGGATTCTGTAAATAAACAAGCCATTCCTTAAATGTTTGTAGCTGGCTGCTTGATAGCTTTTGAGTATGGACGGCGGCCTTGGTTTGAGTCTGGTTTTTGCCAATCTTTCAGACATTTGTGTCTTTATCAGAGCTAATTAAGTGCAGTTGAGAAAGAAAACTGGTTCTTGATTCATCCAGTTATTACAGATAACAGGACTGTTGTAAATAAGATTACAAATGGTAGTGATAACTTTGCAAATAAATTACAGGAATAAAAACAGTTGATTACTGACCTACATTTATGATCCTGTCTTGGAAATAAATTACAGGAATAAAAACAGTTGATTACTGACCTACATTTATGATCCTGTCTTGGAAATAAATTACAGTAATAAAAATAGTTGATTACTGACCTACATTTAGGATCCTATTGAGCAGCTGGAGTTGCCAGTTATTAAATCCAGCGTTTCCCTTTTGTCGATGGTCCAGAGTAAAATATAGCACAGGTAACAATTTACGTAACATAACGAAATAATTTATGCTATCTGCTGCAATTTCCCCGTATTCTTCCATTCCTTTAAAAGCCTTACATATCAGTTTATGTGAAATATCAACCACATACAATGATTATGAACTAAGCTATTTACAAGAAACATGGCCTTTGAAGTGTTGGTATAACACAATTTTAGGCTTTGTTGATGTTGTTGCTGTTTCTTAAACCCATTATAAGGTTCTAAAAAACGATTATTATTAATTAAATATGAAAATATCCAAACGCCGCCCCCCCCTCTCTCTCTCTCTCTCTCTCTCTCTCTCTCTCTCTCTCTCTCTCTCTCTCTCTCTCTCTCTTTGTTGACCATCTTATCAAGATAAGGTCGAAAAATCCATGAAAAGACGAGAATAGCGGATTTTCGCTTGTGTAATACCACACCGTCTCTGGACCTATGAAGAATGATGGTAAATGTTAAGTCAAACCGACCAAAGAGAGAGAGAGAGAGAGAGAGAGAGAGAGAGAGAGAGAGAGAGAGAGAGAGAGAGAGAGAGAGAGAGAGAGAAATTTATGGTCTGTAGTAATGTTAATTAAAGCAGAATAATGACTTAGATCAACTTTAAATATATTAAAATTTCTTAATTACCTCTTTTTGGTTCCTAGTTTCGCTTAGATTCTACTCCACGCTAATTTCCTTGGCGCATGTACGTCAATGCATTCATTATTCAAGAATCTGTCTATAGGCCTAGTGCTCTACTTTCTTCATTAAAACCATCTTTCATGTATAAATCATAAGTGTAACTTATATTCGTTTAATCAATATGAATAAAAATAGAAACTCAAAAATGGAAACAATCAACTTATCAATAGGAAAAGGTGATTGTGAACAGGCACAAAAGACAGAACTATATTTTGTAGTGGACACACTCGGCAGGGGTGTAAGTTCATTCATCCAGTCAATACACAGTTGCCTCTCGTCAATCTAACTCCGTTCAAATGGCAAATATATGTATTTGTATGTGATACAGATAAAATATATGTATAGTATGAACGCTGTATCAATGATATACCACTCGTTGTAAAAAAAAATTATTAAAAGGAAACTCGGCAAGCCTCGTTCTCTTTTAATTAAAAATTTATACATCGTGGTATATCATTGATACAGCGTACGTACTAAACATATTCTCTCTCTCTCTCTCTCTCTCTCTCTCTCTCTATATATATATATATATATATATATATATATATATATATATATATATATATATATATATATATACCCATACCCACATGAATCTAGGTATAAATATGCTATATATACCCATTTGAATGTAGGTATCACTATGTTGGATACTCCAATATGAATGTACAGATAAATAATGTTGGATATACCCATATGAGAAAGTATAAATATGCTAATAACAAGGTCATTTGCATAATTACATGTCTAAGAGATATCATGGATAGTCTGTGCCGACTCCAGTGGACATTTTAAAATGCACAATTGTACTCAGACTGCATTTGTGATGAAATTAGTCATGGCTAACAGGATATTTTACACAAATGTAAAATAAAATCACAAAGTTGTCGCAAACAATATTCTTAATAGTAAGACAAAAATGAACAATATTACAAAGCTAATAAAATCACAGATTACACAAAATTGTTTTGATACAGAACGTTAATCAACGGAAAAGCACAAAATATTACGTTGGTGGCGATGAATGATCCCCAAGTTAACTTATCTCGATAAAGGTAAGGTACGAAAAAGATAATCTTTATTTTGCTTTAATATGTATAGGTGTAGGTTTTAAATTTTGTTTCTTCGCTTTCGTTTTGTTTATTAGAAATGTCGAAAAGTGTTGAAATTAAGCTTATGTTCATCTATAAGAGCTAAAACGCGCATGTAAACACGGCCAAACTTCAACACACAATGGGTTTCCTCGTCTAAACGTCGGGCTTGACGACGCGTAAAATGGCCATGTGACAGATCAAAATAGTAATATAAGACGCAAACGGAGTGAATGTTGATGCTTTGACATTAATTTATGGGATAATACAAGACTATCTACTGCTGTCGCCGATTGGATAAAAGAGTTTTATTACATAGTAATGTATTCCACATGACGTGAAGTAGTTTTTATACTCAGGTTGAGAGCAGGGGACAAATCAGTTAATACATTTTTGTTTACTGATGGGGTGGGGGGGATCTTACAGTCTTGCCGAGTAAACGTTTACATTATCACATCTCGCTCCCGTTTAAAATAATCAAACGATGAGTCCCGATCTGTTTCTCTATATGATAAACACGTACTAATCCTATGTTCACAGATAGTGAAAGTTTAATGTTAACAAGTGAAGCTCTACATGAGTTTCAGCATGAACATGTAAAACAGATAGATCCAAATGAACATGTAAGACAGATAGATCCACATGAACATGTAAGACAGATAGACCCACATAGATGCACAAAGTAAATCCCGTATACTGCCAGCTTATTGACTTGAAAGTATAAAATGAAATATTTTGAACAGGTCGCAACTCTTGACTACGTTTCAAGAAATGACGTGAATTGTATTGGGTTTAATGACAAATACTTTACAAGGATCAAGTATGGCTTACTAGGCGAACATTGAAATAAAAATTAATATTAATTTAAATAGTAAGTTGCAGGTTAAACTGGGTTTAGAGATTTTTTTCTCCTGGTCGCATTAAACTTAGGGACTACCTACTGAATTCTTAAAAGGGGTGGGGGTTGGGACTGGAATATTTTAGCCCCAAAACTACAAATTTCAAGCCCTCAATAGATTGAAAAACTTCCCGCTCTGAGTTTTGGACAAAGAACTTGTTATATAAATGGTTGGTCCCTTATTAGACAGCGCTTGTTCTCTACAGATGCAATTATTGCAGAAAATGTAAAACTTTGTAAAGTTTCTCGCACTTCACGAATTCATGCACGACAGATGTCCACAATAATGTATGAGAATGTACGTGTTATGTCGCACATTCAGTGAAGCTCCTAGCAGTTGGAACTCTCCTCAGATTCTTAGCCTACGTCACAAATATCTTCATGTGCAAGGTTTTGGCATATTGAACTTATGGATGGCTAGTTTTCCAAAGAAATTATCGGAAAAGCAGCATGCCTACATGCTCTTCCCTTTTATGCATTATCAACCCCATACGTCTATAGCTACATGCGCAAAATATTGATGAAAATTCGACTACAAAATGTAGCGGATGCACATACTCAAACCACCCACAATTCCACATTAGTGCCACATGGGTTGATTGTAAAAGCGTATGAAATGACCCTCTCAAAGTCTACAAATTTGTGAAGATGGCACCAAAACAATAATACATGATGCATGCATCCAGGCTTTAAGTAAGAAGAGTGTCTCTCAACAAATTCTATGTCCATCTTGTGCTACTAATGACCTTGACAGTACAGCTACAAACTTGCCTGCTGTCTGTCAGGTCTGCCGCTAGATAAAATTCATCAACATATATTAAGTAGCAAAAAAGTGACATCTTTGATAAGGACAGAAAGGTGACAGACTAGTTAAGGAAACAGGCCAGTTACTTCCCTTGTTTTTGACCTTGTCTTTTGAGGGCAGTGGTTATTACTTTGAATTCTTGAGACACTATCAAGTCCAGATACACAACAGCCTAAAGCTGCATCAAAGTACTTTCACTGGTTCAAACGCTATCCTTGCACATGAACAGGGATAGCTGATTTGTATTTTCCTTGGCTGTGACCTTAACCTTAAGACGGAAGTTATTGTTATGGTATCTCTAAATATGATACATACCTGTTATGGTATCTCTAAATAGGATACATACCTTGTTATGGTATCTCTAAATATGATACATACCTTGTTCAAGGGCCATTAAAATATCTTCAGTAGATCAAACGCTGTCCTCCAGAGAATGTCACAATAAAAAAAATACATTTTACCTTGATTTGCGGTGAACTTCATCTAGTTGGGTGGGTGAGAGTCATGTATATGATTTATACAATGGCACAGTATCATGCAATCCACCTGTCTGTCTCAAAAAAGCAAATGTTAACAGAACTGCTGACGAATATAGCGTTAACATAATATGTTCCGATTTAAGATGGATGTAAAATGCACCAGTAGTCATATAATTTGACATAACACCACAGGTGCTCTTGGCTTGACAATGTCGTTGCGAAATGACAGAACACTGTATTTAATACACTGTCTGTATCGTGATGCACAAGTCTTCCTTATATGTTAAACAGCCTGAATACACAGCCAGGATACTTTACCATTCAAATTAGAAACACGACCGTGATACAGTCAGATTACCATGGATATGAGCATTTCAGTCTAAATATGGGTTTTTAATTAAAGACTTTGCAAGAATTGTGTGCATATTTGCATTTTGGCATGTGAGCGTAACTTTGTGACTAAGATTATGAAAGTCACAAAAAGTCGCGATACAATGTTGTACAACGTTGATAATGCTACTTTGAATGGCTTAAAGTAACAGTCATGACATGACAGGCAACCTTGTTAAAGTCCTTAACATAGAATCTTGATAGTATTACAACACACGCCGTCGTAAATGTTTCATTTTCATTATTCATGCAGATTCCGAACTACAGCCCAACCATGAAAAATGACTAGAATTGGATCATGTGACATGACCTAACATCAAGATACATTTATAAACACAGCTTCATCTCGCTGATGGATGGAGGATTTGAGAGATAAAGCCTTGACAAAAAATAGATAATAATGATCTCTGATCAAAACATGAACGAAAATATAAGAAAAATAAATGTCAAATTCAGAAGTTGTGAGTTAAACGTAAGTGTACTTAAGCTTTATCGTTTACTATCATCATTGACTTTGGAGTTAGTCTTAAAGTAAAATAAATATCACATGTGAGTTTGATCTTGCTGATAGGACCATTCTAATGATATGAATGCTAGGTGCGTGATATATACTCAACCTATGATTTACCATGATACACCCTCAACCTATGATTTACTATGATACAGCATCAACTTATGATTTACGATGATACACCCTCAACGTATGATTTACCAAGATAAAACCTCAGCCTATCATTTACCACGATACACCCTCAGCCTATCATTTACCATGATACAACTTCAGACTATGATTTGCCATGATACACCCTCAACCTATGATTTACTATGATACAGCCTCAGCCTATGATTTACCATTATAAAGTCTCAACCTATGATTTACCATGATACAACTTCAGACTATGATTTACCATGAGAAAACCTCAACCTATGATTTAGCATTATACAACTTCAACGTACGATTTACCATGATACACCTTCAACGTATGATTTACCATAATGATTATACAACCACAACGTATGATTTACCATTATACAACCTCAACCTATGATTTACCATGATACAACCTCAACCTACGATTTACCATGATACACCCTCAACCTATGATTTACCATGAGAAAACCTCAACATATGATTTACCATGATACAACCTCAACGTACGATTTACCACGATACACCCTCACAATATGATTTACCATAATACAACCTTAACCTATGATTTACCATGATACACCGTCAACCTATGATTTACCATGATACAACCTCAACCTATACTTAACCATGATACACCCTCAACCTTTTATTTACCACGATACAACCTCAACCTATGATTTTACAGGGGAAACATGAATTCCAATATTGAATGTGCTAATGTACCAATAGTCTTGAATATGTGTATGTACAAATTGTCTTGATCTGTCACAATGATATAATCCAGAATCCCCAAAAAGTGATTTAGTCCAAAATATCAATGAGCTCTTTGTAATTCCAATGAATAATTTAATATATGATTCCTTTCAAATTATATCCGAATACAACAGTAATTGGTTCCACAGACTAAACTTAAAGGAGGAAAAAATAATTTGTTTACTGCAACCTTATATAAAAACCTAAGTCAAAACAAAATGACCAGGATGTGAGTCAGAAGTTTGTTTCCAGAACACTCAAAGTTTCTATTAAAAAATATGACTAGACCTTGAACTCGCATATTATTAAACAACCTATTTATAACCTACGAACATTACAAAAAAGCAGGTACGCACCAAAACACTATCCTCAGTCATGGTGTTAGGACAGTATGGCCTTAAAATCTAAGTAAACGAAAAGAGCAAAAACCAACAAATTTTGTAAAATTCAACAAATAAATTTTTCCCAAGAATACAAAGTGAAAATATAAAAAAGAACTTACAGTATTGTGAATTAAATCCCAAATGATCCCCAAAGTTCTATCACATGTACATATGTATAAAATTCTAATTGAATTCCAGAGGTATTTCAGCTAAGTTTAAATATTGAATGTGTTGATGTGCCTGTAGTCTCAAATATGATGATGTGCTAAGCCTTTTGATGTATCACAATAATATAATCCAAAAATGTTCTTATCTGAATTAAATATAATTCCAAATTAATGTTCCAAGAATATTATTGATGAGCACTTTGTATTTCCAGTGAATAATAATTTGAATAAATAAATTTACCCAATGAGAAACTGAATACTATAATAAGAATGATTATGCTTCAAGATGTTAAGACAAGAATGAGTAATGTTTAGAATTACAAGATTATATACCCTCTATTTGACGTATGTCGCAATACCATTTTCTGAAAATACTCTGTCACTTAATGGAAATTTCCATTTCAGAAGATTTTAAGATCAGTATCAAGACTGTATCTTTTAACTCTAATTCAGGTAAACATGTTTACATTAATAATGATCTGAGTATTATATCCGTAATCACAGAGAAAATTTTACCTATGTATTATATTGTTTACAGAATAAATGTAAATGTAAATGTCCCTGGTCAGGTACGTAGTGAACTTGATTTTGGACAAGGTCAAGTACTAAATATAAATGTATATAACATAATCATTAAGACCAAGAAATAATACAAATTAAATATACATAACAACGGACAACGGTAGAGCAGACAATACAAATTACATATACATATACAAATTATACATTCTTTGCCACTATAAACAACAGAAACTCTAGCGAAACAACATTTTCAATCTACCCTATTAATGATATTGCAATTGTCTTCCGGTGTTTCATATCATATAAATTTTCTATTTAGCTGCTAAGGTTGTAGAATGAATAGTTATGAGGTACAAGCATGAAGTGAATAGGGAAAGGGAAACTGCCAATAACAACATATGCACATTGCTGTTGAATATTATTATTATTATTATTATTATTATTATTATTATTATTATTATTATCTGTACCTCGAGTTTTATAATTAAAATAATAAAGAGATCCTCAAGTGATGGACAGAATACTGCTCAGAATTGTACAATCATAAGACCCAAGGAGATCCAGCAGTACTAAATTGTCCTCAGGCAGAAGAAATTGATGACAACCCCATTCTTCGTGAAGAAGTAGAAATTGCAGTTAGGTCACTAAAGAAAGGAAAGCCAGCCAGCATTGACAACATACCAGCAGAGCTCATTCAAGCAGGAGGAGAAGAGATAGTCACAGTCCTAACAACAATCCGCAACAAGATATGGCAGAGAGGAGAATGGCCCACCATATGGACTCAATCCTTATTCATCGTGCTCCCCAAGAAAGGAATCCTACAGCTATGCCAAAACTACAGAGCCATCAGTTTGATCAGTCACCCGAGCAAAGTCATGCTGAAGATAATTCTCAAGAGACTAAAGCCTCAAGCAGAGAAAATTATTGCTGAAGAGCAGGCAGGGTTCCGAGCAGGAAGGAGCACCATAGAACAAATCTTCAATCTCAGACTCCTTTGCGAGTAATACCTTCAGCATCAACAGAATCTATACCACGTCTTTATAGATTACTAAAAGGCCTTTGATAGGGTATGGCATGCAGCCTTATGGGCAACTATGAGGAAGTACAACATCAGCTCAAACCTGGTGCAGGTTGTTGAACACCTCTATGACAAAGCCACCAGTGCTGTTCTCATCAGTGGCAGCAGAGGAGACTGGTTTCGAACAACAGTTAAAGTCAGACAGGGATGTATACTGTCACCTACACTCTTCAACATTTTCCTGGAAAGGATCATGAAGGATGACTTGCATGACCACAATGGGTACTATCAGCATAGGAGGAAGAACAATCACCAACCTTCGCTTCGCAGATGATATTGATGGTTTAGCAGGAGATGAAAAAGAATTGGCTGAATTGGTTTAGCGCCTCAACACAACCTCCACAGCATACGGTATGGAGATTAGCGCCGAAAAAAAAAAATTATAACAAGCCACACCAATGGCATCAGTGCAGAAAAAAAGGTCTGTGGACAGAAGCTGGACAGAGTCACAAGCTTCAAGTACTTGGGATCAATTATCACAGATGAGGGCTCCAAACCAGAACTACTTTGCAGGATTGCCCAGACAACAGAAGCAATAACAAGGTTGAGACCAATATGGAAAGATACCAACATTGCTTTTGGTTCCAAAATAAGGCTGATGCACTCAGTTGTCATATCCATCTTTCTGTATGCTTGTGAAACATGGATGCTCACATCAGATCTACAAAGAAGGATTCAAACCTTCGAAATGAGATGCTACCACAAAATCTTGGGCATCTCATACATTGACCATGTAACCAACGAAGAAGTCCACAACAGGATCCAACGAGCCATCGGATCCTATGAAGACCTCTTGACCACTGTAAAAAAGCGCAAACAGAAGTGGTACGGTCATGTCTTAAGATCATCTGGACTGGCAAAAACAATCTTGCAAGGCACAGTGCTAGGGTACAGAAGAAGAGGCAGACAGAAAAAGAGGTGGGAAGACAACATTAAGGAGTGGACAGGCATGAGATTTTGATATTCCCAAAGGGCAGTAGAGAACAAGGAAAGATGGAGAGAATTGATTGTAAAGTCAACTGTGGTGCCCCTACAACCTCTTAGGTTAAGGGATTGATGATGATGATGACGATGAATAAAGCTTTTAACGTTTGTTGTTTTATATAAAGCTGTCAGTAGGTGATTTCATGATATTTGCGATAGACATGTTCCTCAGATTACTAGGTATTACAAATCGGCTAAAGTTGTCAGTATGAAAATTTGATTTCTTCCCTTAAGCTGATAATTTTGAAAGATACTGAAATTATTATCTATATCATACTGCATAACGACACTTCATTACATGAAAACGTTCACCCAATATATAATTTCATTCTATCCAAGATTAAGTATATTTTGTAAACAGAAACTTCACCAATTTATTGGATGCACTGTAAGTAAAGTATCGACCAGATCGACGACAAAATATGTATAGAATCCTTCAACATAACACTGTAAGTAAAGTATAGACCAGATCGACTTCAAAATATGTATAGAATCCTTCAACATAACACTGTAAGTAAAGTATAGACCAGATCGACGTCAAAATATGTACAGAATCCTTCAACATAATACTTAAATATCTCTGAATGTAATCAAAGTTCATAATACAAAAAGGTTTTGAACTCTAAAATAGAGGGTCACTGTTATGGTCTCCTGGATACTTATGTTAAACAGTGATTCTTAAGGTCCATTATGTCATGTGATACCTGAAAAAAAAATGAATAAGAAATACAAGAAATTCACAAAGAATGATACCCTGCTGAATATAATTGCAGTAAGTGCAATGCACAACGAACAAATGTTGAGTAAAACAACTGAATTGGTGTTTAACTGCAACGGTTTTCTGAATTATACATACGCTTTTAATCTCTACGTTAATTTCCAGGAGCGATTGGTTTATTATATTGAATGCATATCTATTCCTCCATCACTAATTTATATAAAACTACGATTGTCATTTAATTTTTGGAGCAAACATTGATTGGAAGCCATTCTATCAACTAGATCTTTCATAATCCAGCGTTTGCAGTTATAACTGCTTTGAGATACCATCCCCACCCCAACCCCAAACCCACCCCCGTCTCTCGCACCAACTTACTTCAAGTCCTTTTCCACATGATGGAATCGTCTTGCTCCGTTGTACTGTCTGGTATTTCTTCATTCTTGGTCGCATTGATGAAACTAATCCCATCTGTACAGGCGCTTTTTTTCTACAAGACAGGTTTCTCCTTCAGGATGTCGCTAATCTTATATCTATATGGTGCCATCAGCGTCTACGACAATAGCCTATGCTGTCCAAATATGCACACATTGTATAGAACCCCAAACCGACAAGCTGAAAGTACGACTTCGATTACGCCTAAATGTTGACAGTACGTACTTTATGCGTCAGAAAATCATCTCTTTTCTTTACAAGGACTGCAATTCCCGAAGTTTTCTCGAAATATTAATTTTTTCATAGTTTGCAATAGTGCTGCTTTAAGCTATTGAGGAATATGAAATAAAAACAAACAACAAATAGCTATGTATGTAGACTGAAAGACAAAAGTGAATGGCTTTCATGCAGTTCAAATTCTACATCTCACAAACTCAAAAATAAGTGTGCTCATCAGAAGTCATTAAAAGTAGACTACCGAACATAATGTATTGACAATACATCTAACAAGCAATGCTAAAAAAAACAAACACCCGCAAAATCCAGGCATATTAATGAGTAAAAACCTAAATTCAATCACTCTTATGTAATTGCATTATTGTAAAAGAAAATGAAATGGCAAATATGAAGTACCAAACACTGACTATTACTTTAGGAAAGGATACTTTCCCAAGATATAAACATAAAACAAGCTTTGACATTAATAAAGCAGCCAGTTATGGTCTGAGTATGTACAGAAATATATTATGGAAGGACTATCCGTGTGCGACCGCTCCGGTGGCCTAGTGGTTAGAGCGTCCGCCTCGGATGCGGGAGGTCGCGGGTTAGAACCCCGGCCGAGTCATACCAAAGACTTTCAAAAATGGTATTAACAGCTGCCTCGCTTGGCGCTCAGCATTAAGAGGTTAGTGTTAGGACTGGTTGGCCTGGTGTCAGGATAATGTGACTAGGTGGAACATCATGCCACATGTCTGCGGCATGATGCCCCAGTGCTAGACATCACTATAAACTGTCACACTGCAGACATCGTAGCGATATGACTGAAAAATTGTTCAAGCTACGTTAAAAACTAACACACACACACACACACACACACACACACACACACACACACACACACACACACTATCCGTGCGAAAAACTTGTATGAAGCCTTGTCTTATTTAGATTGCTTTCATCGCAAAATAATTGGAATCTTTTTTGAAAGTTTCATACGTAGACATTAAATTTGTTTACTTTGTACCATACCGCTATTGTAATCCTACCGCTATTGTAATCCTACAACAATCGTACTTATTGGTGCCCATATTACGATTCCCACATGGACTTAAAATACATCATACCACTTGCAGACACTGCGTACGTCTTGATGAGCTTTGATGGATCCTTCCTGAATATCACGTATTTATATATCAAAATACTCACAGTTATATAAAATTTTAATAATATTTGATAAAGCCTGCCTAGGTGTACTCTGGAATTAATCTTGAAATAATTTTTAGATGTGTCACATAACAATTTTACCGTAACTCTGTAGTATTTTCCTTTCAGTTTGTCTTCCAAATAAATATTTATTTCTTTCTTGTATTCCAGATACACATAAACCTGTGATAGCATCGCCACTAGCGACTGGTTAGTAAAGCCATGAGTAATTACCCCAATGTAAAATGATTAATAAATAGAAAATTACTTTATAGATATGGAAATTTACTTTTATAGATATAGAAAATTACTCTTTTAGATATGGAAACTACTTTTATAGATATGGAAATTACTCTTACAGATATGGAAAATTATTTTTATAGATATGGAAAACTACTCTTTTATATCTCTATTCAACGTTTTGTATGAGTCATGGATTAAGTATTTTTAAAGTATCTCATAAAATTAAAGTATCTCAATGATTTATTTACATTTTACTATGGTTTTCCTGGATACTTTTGTAACATTTTTCTATGATTTTTCTATACACTTTTGTAACATTTCATTATGGTTTTAATATACACTTTTGTAGCCTGTGAGAGTATTTATTGCTGATTATTTAAGGAAAATGTTTCCATTTGCATCTGTTAACAAATCTTAGAAAGCCAGAATATATAAACGGAATGTAACTTAATCCATTTGATTACAACGTGATTCAGGTCAGTGCGTGCCAGTTGAACTTCGTCCATGCATCAACATGACTGATTACACGAGCACAGCGTTTCCCAATGTTTTGGGTCACACCAGTGCCCAACAAGTAACAGACGTTGTGACTAGCAAGCATATAGACCTCTTCACCAACATCTGTTACGGGTACTCAACCGACTTCTGGTGCTCAGTTTTCAACCCAGAGTGCAAAGATGGAAATCCTGTTCCTCCGTGCAGAGAATATTGTGAAGGTAAATTCCCTTACGTCGTTAGTACATTTGAATGTGATTTTCTGTGGCGCATGCCCAGGAATTGGGCGTCCTTTTTTGACATTGGTCTCAATCATTAGACAGTATATTTGTACGAAATGCATCTGGATTAAAAAGCACGTCGGAAACTAAGTACGACCATTGATGGTTTAGTGACGGTTAAAGACAAAGTCCAAAAATGATTACAGCTTTTAAAGGCGTAATGATTTTAAATCAATTTTTTATATTTTTTTAATTATGAATTGGGGCCACCAGGTTGCTTTCATTCAAGCATTCTATTTCCAACCTCATTCGAATCTCAACCATTAGGTTATACCGGTTGTACCTGTGTAAGTTGTACCTGTTGTACCTATGTACGGTATACCTCTCATACCTATGTAAGTTATACCTGTTGTACCTGTGTAATTTATACATGTCATACCTATGTAAGTTATACCTGTTGTATTTATGTAATTTATACGTTTTACCTGTGTAAGTTATTCCTGTTGTACCTATGTAAGTTATACCCGTTGTACCTACGTAAATTCGCATTAGAATAGCGTGAATCATATTGTTTATTTTTCTGAACTCTAAGAAAAATGAAAGTCTTTCCTACCTCATGCAGTAAACAGAGATTTCAAGTAAAATTCAAAATTTGTTGTTGTCTCTCAAAGTCCAAGAAAAGCAACTTTTACAAGAGAATATTTTGTTCGTGTCAGTCTGTGATATTCTTGTCTCCTTTTTAATTACTTTTCTTCCTCTTCTTCATTATCGTCATCGTCTTCTTCTGTTGCTATCGACACCTTTATTGTTGTTGGTGTTGATGATAATGATGAAAATGATAATAAGAATGATGATGTTACACCAAAGGTTTCTTGTAATCTAAATTACTGTAAAAGACAAAACATTTCTCCGAACATCCTTCAGTGATGATATCAACTCCTTCAGTATGTTCACCTCATAATCTACAACTAATAAAAATGCCTATCCTGGAAGAAAGTATGTAGGCCTTTATCTCTAATTAATAATGCCGTTACACAATTGATTATTATTATTATTATTATTATTATTATTATTATTATTATTATTTTGTCATTGCGAAATAATCAACATGTATTTTATGATCGCCAAAGTGACGTAGAGTGAAGAAAAGTTCTTGTAGTTAACAGTTTTCGCTTCGTACAACTGAATTTTCATCATTAAATTTAATAACATAGGGACTTTCTTACTTATTTCATTGATTCATCCTTCCAGAAAGAAGCTGAACTAATGTTTTTCTTTATGTTGCAGATGTATATTCTGGTTGCGGAGATCACTTCCGGAGTCAGTTTAGCGCCATTTTGAACTGCAGCAGTTTACCTGAGGCAAAAAGAAACAATATATGCAGATCGAACCCTTACAAACGTATGTATTGTCTGGTCTCTGTGATGAACAATTAAAAACACAAGCACATGTGCCACTTGGTGAGTAAATGGTGTATGTTGTACGTAAAAGTGCACAGTTAGTTAATGTACTATTAAAGTTCATTTTATTGTCAGTTCACTCCAGTCAACATTTATTTTGGGACGAATTCTTTCTTCTCTAGAAGTAAACCAGCTTTATATACAACAAATAATGAATAATGTGTGCAATATCCATTGAACATATATAGTTTCGGCATATTTACTTACTATTCTTATTTATAATGCAATATTAGCAGTAAACATCATGAAGCCAAGAAAACAATCATCTTAAGGTGGCCATAACAATCTTTGAGCGAAGTATAGTTCTATCTGACTTGAAATCAAAGTCCTTATAATCGTCACGACAATATTTGGGATCGGATTGATCATCCCCATGTTATCTTGTGGATTAAGATTATTAACTCACTGTATCCTGTGTAGTATAAGTCTTGGTTTATCGGATTGTCCTATATGTTATCTTTAAATTACAAGTCTTAACTTATTGGATTGGCCCTCTCAGTGTTATCCTGCGGTGTATTGGTCCTCCTCGTGTTATCTTGCGGATTGCATATCTTAACTTACCGAATTAGTCGTACCCATTGTACATGCAGATTTCAAGTCCTAACTTTTTGGATTGGTCCCAACCATGTTATCTTACAGACTGCATGTCTTAATATTTACATCTCTGTCCAGCTGGAAAGTGTCTCCCTATGTCAGAGGGCCTGTGTATGGATGTGGGCTACACAAAGATCTCGTATCCAAACTATGCCTCACAAATCTCGGACATGGAGTCAGCTCAATTCGTGCAGCTTATAGCGGGAATTCAGCACGCCACACACTGCTATCAACATTCCCTTCTTCTTGCCTGCGCCGCGTTCATGCCGAAATGTAGTGGCAGTGAGCAGATCCCAACGCATGCCATTCCTCCCTGCAGGAGTTTATGTGAAGGTAAAGACATCCTGACGGTTATGGGTGTGATTAATCTTGATGTCTGTCCTTGAGAAACTTTCTATCTGTCTATCTATCTATCTATCTATCTATCTATCTATCTTTCTTTCTTTCTTTCTTTCTTTCTTTCTTTCTTCTTCTTCTTCTTCTTCTTCTTCTATATACTTAATGCAAAGTACAAAATTATTGATTCTATCAACCCGTTCCTTGAGGAACAGATTACATGCACAAGAATTTGTCTTTGCGAAGGAACCTGTCAGCGATGTTCAAGTAAAAGTAACATTGGAACATTGATCACAAACATTTTTTATTTTCAGTTTTTCTTGTTTGTTTTTTTTGTTTGGGACAGGGGTTGTTTTTTTTTTTTTTTTGGGGCAAGATTCATGGAGGAGGGTGCAGTTTAATAAAGTGATGTCTCATTGTATGAAGATATCTACCTATATCATGATATGAAAATACTTCACCTCAGATACGCTTGGAATTTCAAATAATAAGAAAGCGAACAAATAGACTTAAATTTTGACTATTACAGTTTTGAAAACAGTATTATATATTCAATAACGTCTCGCATAATGGTTATCCTCCTTCTAACCCAGGTTTCACAGAAAGATGTGCCATTTTTCTGGACATTTTCTTCTCTCCGTGGCCTTCACAGATTAACTGCCATGTATTCCCTGATGTTGATGATCCCAGTGTATGCATTGGGTACAAAGAAGCTCATGAACCGACTGTACCGTCACGTAAGTTGGCTGTTTACAAAACTAATAAAATTATCTCTTTGTTTTTACCCAGGTAGATATTACATGTGTCGAACTGCATTATCTAATGTGTTAATGACAAGCCTAATAAGTTTCAAGAATTAATCTGGAATAAATCATAATATATTGACAATATTATAGTCATTTGGTTTTAAACATTAGGTATAAAATAACAAGAAACATGCTTCGAATGTTTGTTTGAAACGTACATGGAATACGGCACTACTTTTATGTTTATCTCTATAGCTATTAGACTTGTTAGGACATTTATCTACCACTAAAACAGAACATCGAATTGCTGTGGACATTATAATGAATTTGACAGACAATCCTTGCTGAAACTGAAACACTCTATCTATATACATAAAGATCAGACGGCTTTAAGAACGGCAAGGTAACTGCAAAATATAGTTAATAAAATCTTCGAACTATGAATGTGGCACCCATCGGAATGACGCCTTTGATGTTTTTGTTTTCACTTAACTCGTTTCTGCAGCCTTCATCAATATCTAATTTTGTTTTCCTATGATAACATTCATTTTAGCCTGCGGTACAGGAGAACTTGTTTGTGACAACAGTACGTGCATTCCGTTGTTATGGCGATGCGATGATTATCAGGACTGTGCAGACAACAAGGATGAGGTTCCTATGTCCCTCAGACCTGGCTTCTCAGATGTCACATGCGGTGAGATATCGACGCATAATTCCATTTTTCAGTTTGAGGATTGAATTGCGTTTAGAGTGAAATTTAATGAAAACCACCATTTTGACCTAATTTGTACATTATAGTGCTTAAAAGTAAAAAACAAATATTATTGTTTAACTGTTAGGTACTTATAAATTATTTTTGTGATATAATAATACAAAACTGAAAGTTTTTCAAATACCCCAGCTTTAATATAAGACATGAAATTAGTCCTGGTGTTTATTCCTTATTTCAACCATTGTTACATGTTAAGACATGCCGTTAGTCCTGGTATTTGATCCTTGTTCCCACTATTGTTATATTTTAAACATATTGTCAACCCAAGTGATTCACCTTTATTCCCATTATTGTTATATGTAAAACATGCTGTTACCCCTGGTTTCTCGTCGTTATTCTCTCTGTTATTACATATGAGGACATGCTGTTATACCCAGTTTCTCACATATATTGACACTATTGTTACATGTTAAAACATCCCCTCACCACTGGGATGGCTGTGACTCATCTCTATTCCCACTATTGTTACAAGTCATGACATAATGTCAGCACTGGTGTATCATGCTTATTCCCGCTATTTTTACATATTAATACATACGTTAGCCCTGGTGTCTCATCTTTATTTCCAATGTTTTACACGTTAGGACATTTTCTAGGTCCTGATGTCACATTTTTATTTTCACTACTGTTACATTTAGACATGCTGGCATCTGTGGCGTTTTGGCGTCTCATCTTTATTCCTATTAAAGTTAAATGTTAAGACATACTGTCAGCCCTGGTGTCTCATTTGCATTTTTACGATTGTTTCACGTAGATACATTCTCTCGTCCCTGGTATTTTGGTGTCGCACCTTTATTCATACTATGGTTACATTTTAAGACGTGGTGTCAGCCCTGGTGTCTCATCGTTAGTCCCATTACTGTTACCATGTCTTCGTTATGCACACGTTATTTCTGTGTTATTCTTTGTCTGTACAATATTTTCCATTATTTGTGTTGGCTTTTATGTAAGTCGTTCTCAGTTCACTACCACAAAATGCGATTTACCTCGCTTCAAGTAATCAATAAACGCCAAACATGTCGCTTTTGCAGCCGTATGTGCACCTGGAAAAATCAGATGTTCACCGTTGTCCACCTTGTGTATAGAAAAAAATAAAAGATGCAATGGCTTTGAGGATTGCCCCCTCGGATCAGATGAAAGAGAATGTGGTAAGAAATTTAATAATAATAATAATAATAATAATAATAATAACAATAATAATATAGTGCAGCGCCTAATCTTTAGAGACTCTAAGCGCTTTACAATATTAGATACCACATAAAAACATATACAATGACAAGATTACAATATTAGATACCACATAAAAACATATACAATGACAAGATTACAATATTAGATACCACATAAAGACATATACAATGACAAGATTACAATATTAGATACCACATAAAAACATATACAATGACAAGATTACAATATTAGATACCACATAAAAACATATACAATGACAAGATTACAATATTAGATACCACATAAAAACATATACAATGACAAGATTACAATATTAGATACCTCATAAAAACATATACAATGACAAGATTACAATATTAGATACCACATAAAAACATATACAATGACAAGATTACAATATTAGATACCACATAAAAACATATACAATGACAAGATTACAATATTAGATACCATATAAAAACATACAATGACAAGATTACAATATTAGATACCTCATAAAAACATATACAATGACAAGATTACAAAAACAAACACCATGAAATTATTTTTAAAAAATCACGCTAAGAATAATTAAAGAACTAAACATTATTAGGTCTATAAGTCTGATCTTGTTGTCAAAATAGGTGAGTTTTAGGGGCACTCTTGAATGAAGACAAAGTGTCCTTGTGTCTGTGACCTATGAGCAAATCGTTCCACGTAGCTGGGCCTTGTTTAGCTACGATGTCGTAGCCTCAACTTGATTTGTTGTGGTTGAGGCTACGAACGGATCCCATATCATGTAATGGAACAAACAAAAAGATCATCACTAAAGTCAGAAAAACAAATAGTATAGAAATCTACTACATAGAAATCTACTACATAAGTATAATCATGTTGTGAACGAAGTTTGGCTTATTATGAATTTATTAAGCCCTTACACGATAAAATAAATTGGCATGGTTACACTAACCTCACCGTGTCCGCCATGACAGATAACGCAAGACTCTCGCCGTGACCCCTTTTCTAAATAAGGCTTGCCTTACCATATTTGGATATTCTACGCTATGTTATTAATCGTTGAATAGATGAAATCATTTTTTGTTGAGAAAAGGCAAAGTCAGTGACTTTCCAAATCCAGTGGGTAGCAGGACAAATACATCTTTTTTATCAATCAAGTGGCGAATAATGGCTTCTTGGTGGAATTTCAAAGTCACCGATAAACCATATTTACTTTTAAAGCGCATAATTTCTAACTCAAACCGCGCCATAGTTTTACTACCATCTGTTTACATTTCCAAATAAGGCCTCAATGTCCTTATATGGCACACAAACAAACAAGGCTGAGAACGGAAGTAGTCATTATTTGAACTAATATGGCGGACGATCTAAACAAAAATATCGGATAAGAAAGGTTAACGAGATTTTACAACTATTTCTACAATGATTTGCATTAATTCCGGTATTAAATAAGAGGATTACTCAATTTATTTCATTATATGCAAGGAACATGTTCAAAATTGTTTATATTAGGTCAAAAAAAGTGCCGGGTGTGAATCACACCCGGCTTGCTCCATTGACACATATAGGCTCATGTTAGTACCCCGTCCACGAGGTAGGAGTAGGGGTACTAATATTAGTACTAGGCCTTGGTAAGCAAAAGAACGTTGTCCGTATGACTTCGTTTTAACAGTGGGAAGAATGAGAATGCGAGTGTCAGAAGAGGAGCGTACGTTAAAGATGGAGTGTACACATGGGTGAGGTCAGGAAGGTATATTTAACGAAATGTAGCATAGTGAACAGATGTTGTGTTTGATTCTGGATAGAACAGGTAGCCAGGAACGCTCAGTTCTTCGTACTTTAAGGAAGATTCGAGCAGCCGTAGTTTGAACTTTTTAAAGTTTCTTTGTAGTGGATACAGAAACGAACCAGATAGAAGTGAATTGCAATAGTCAGTCTTGAAAGTAGCAAGGAACACTCAAGTGTTTTAGTGGCATCAACGGACAGAAAATTGCGAATGGAGCTGATACATATCAGATATGCAGCCTTGCATATTTTCACTACATGTTGGTGTAATGAGAGCATACTGTTGAGAGTGACATCTAGGTTTCGTACTGTGTAAACTTAATGTCGGCATTGCTGATACTTATTTTTTGAGGTACAGGATGTGAATGAAAAGGTCTTTGTGTGGTGATTATGATGGTTTCAGTTTTATCATCATTCATCTGCGCGCGCGTGTGTTTGTGTGATTTGGATTTTTAACGTAGCTTTAACAATTTTTCAGTCATATCGCTACGATGTCTGCAGTGTGGCAGTTTACAGTGATGTCTAGCACTGGGGCATCATGCCGCAGACATGTAGCATGATGTCCCACCCAGTCACATTATCCTGACACCAGGCCGACCAGTCCTAACACTAACCTCTTAATGCTGAGCGCCAAGCGAGGCAGCTGTTAGTACCATTTTTTATAAGTCTTTTGTATGACTCGGCAGGGGATCGAACCCAGGACCTCCCGCATCCGAGGCGGACGCTCTAACCACTAGGCCACCGGAGCGGTCTTCATTCATCTGCAGCTTGTTACAAGTCATCAATGACTTCACATCGGAAATGCGCCTCTCTAAACTTGAATGGTAGCCTCTACTTCAGCTGGGTAGACAGATTTGTATTTTTTAGTGTCATCAACGTAAAACAGTGAGACACCGGATGTCAATCTATGACACTTGAGAACTGTTGAGTGTATAGAATGAAGAGAACTGTGCGCAGAACAGAGTCTTGTGGAACACCAAAGCACAGATCAATTGGGCTGGAATGTTTTCCATTTACAGGCACAATTTGTGCCCTGTTGACTAAGTATGACTTAAACCATAGTAAGGCTGTATTGCGGATACCAAATACATGTTGGAGACGGTGAAGTAATATATCGTGGTCTATTGGAGGGTGGGGATTGTAATTGTCCAACTCTCCAAAGCACAGAAAAGGTCATTAACTATTCTCAGAAGGGCGGTTTCAGTACTATGGCGAGGGCGACATGCAGATTTCACTAAAAGGACTATTTGAATTCAAATGAGATACAAATTTGGATAGTGCAACTTTTTCTACGATTTTTGTAAATGAATGAGAGGTTAGAAACAGGTCGGTATTTCTTTAAGCCATTCGGGTCACGTGTCGGTTTCTTCAACAGAGGCTTAATAATGGCAATTTGAAAAATGATGGAGATAGCCCGGATGAGAGAAGTATTGATAACATCGGCTAGTAAAGGCAATATTAAATCTAAGCACCAAGTTGCAATGATGTTGAAATCGGATCGAGTCAAATGACTTTGGAGCGACCGCTCCTGTGGCCTAAGTGGTTAGAGCGTCCGACTCAGATGCGGGAGGTCGCGGGTTCAAACACCGGCCGAGTCATACCAACGACATAAAAATGGTACTAGCAGCTGCCTCGCTTGGCGCTCAGCATTAAGAGGTTAGTGTTAGAACGGGTCGGCCTGGTGTCAGGATAATGTGACTAGGTGGGACATGATGCTACGTGTCGGCGGCATGATGCCCCATTACTAGATATTACTATAAAACTGTCACACTGCAGATATTTTAGTGATATGACTCGAAATCATACACACACTCATAACTTTGTGGTGCTTTTCATGCCAATTATGTGTACCAAATCCATAGAGATAGGCTCAAATGCTGTTGAGGGTTGTCATATATAATCTGCATCACCACAGCAGTTTCTTATATTTGCCTCATGATAGTTGAAAATGTTGTATTTAAAGAAGTCAACATGACATTTTAATTTAATCCATTAAAGACAGAGCTTCACAAACGTGAATTTAATCAAGACATTATGCTTCATCTTTTTTTTTTTTTTTTTTTTGGCAAAATATATCAGTTGATGCAAGCATCAAAATTAACAATTCATTTTCTTTTAGTTCAGCTAGGTTTCGGATCCCGCCAAGGGACACTATCTGTGTATGATGGACATACTGAACAGTGGTCAAAAGTCTGCGTCAGCGGTTGGAACAGCTCCTGGAGTCATCTGGTCTGCACCCAGCTCGGATTCAAGTAGGTTACTATCACCATTACTTGATGCATTATATACCACACGTAAGCTTTTCTTTTCTACCAAAAGTATGGCAGCAGGGTCAGCACAAAATATAAATAACCTCAAGTTATATATTTCTCGGGCACCGACTGTTAGCTCTTACGACATGTCAATACTTTCCATATTTCCAGTTCCTTCCAGACAAACTTCTCTCTCTCTCTCTCTCTCTCTCTCTCTCTCTCTCTCTCACACACACACACACACACACACACACACACACACACACACACACACGGGCGCGTGCGCGCGCGATGTATTCAGGTCACAAGCATAGGAGAATTATTGGCACTTTGAAATTAGGGTATGTGGACGATTTGATTCCTAATCCCTGTCCGAGTCAGTTATTTGTGTTTCCTATAAAGTTGCGCTACATATAGCATTAAAGCCAAATAAAATCCGTCTGCTTGATTATGTATCTTCATAAAAGGCTCCTCTGTAATAGTAAATCCCATAGTAATACTCCTGGCGTCGTCACATTCTCATTTCACCCCCACCCACCCTATTCTTCTGAACTAAACTCAGTCCATATCAAGTTATCCACTTCAGTAATTTTGATTTCAGTCGTTCAAAATTATATCTATTTTGAATCATTTCATTGACGTCAATGCCGTTTCTTAACAGCCTGAAGACTCACTTTGACACAAAGTGTGCTTAATTTCGTTCTGGGCGATAAATTATTTTTTTTTCAAAATTGCATCTAATGAAGTAAATTTCAAACAAAAATGGTTTCGCCGCATATTAATTTGCCCTCCATGTGAAGCCAATGCATTGCAATCTATCTTTTATCAACAGTGTATGCTGGTTTTCTAAAATAGTGTGGTATCGGTACACGAAAAGCTGACCCGAGAAATGTTCGGCACATTATCATACGGACAGAAAAACAAAGATACGTAAATATACCAAAACGAGCACCTGACTTTGATCTGCAGCCTCACAGAAAAATTACCAAAGCACCGGAAATCTTACCACTTGTAACTAGGTTGTTCAAAGTTGGTTGCGACGATAGTCATCGCGGAAATGTGATGGCAAGCCCAGTCAACCGTACGTCAAGGATTTTCAGACAGTGTTATATTTTGATAGTTACGTGCTATTAAGACTCGATTTTAGTACGTCAAGGATTTTCAGACAGTGTTATATTTTGATAGTCACGTTCTATTAAGACTCGATTTTAGTACGTCAAGGATTTTCAGACAGTGTTATATTTTGATAGTCACGTGCTATTAAGACTTGATTTTAGTACGTCAAGGATTTTCAGACAGTGTTATATTTTGATAGTCACGTGCTATTAAGACTCGATTTTAGTACGTCAAGGATTTTCAGACAGTGTTATATTTTGATAGTCACGTGCTATTAAGACTCGATTTTAGTACGTCAAGGATTTTCAGACAGTGTTATATTTTGATAGTTACGTGCTATTAAGACTCGATTTTAGTACGTCAAGGATTTTCAGACAGTGTTATATTTTGATAGTCACGTGCTATTAAGACTCGATTTTAGTACGTCAAGGATTTTCAGACAGTGTTATATTTTGATAGTCACGTGCTATTAAGACTTGATTTTAGTACGTCAAGGATTTTCAGACAGTGTTATATTTTGATAGTCACGTGCTATTAAGACTCGATAGACATTTATTTTTGAAGTGCCAGGGGACAGAAATTTTCGGTCAGTTCTACTATTTGAGATTAGACACAAAACCTATGTTTGAAATGAGCTCAAGCTAATCGTTGGCGAAATAGTGACATATCTGCTAAAAAAAAAAAAAATGCTCTTCATTGGTGACATGGCTAATTAAAAAGAAAGTCCGGGCTTCATTTTATGTATTCCGTGTTTAATTTTATTTATTGAATATAACATATAGTAGACATGTCGTATATACAATCCGCACCAGATCGAAAATTAAGTTCCTTTAAAATAAAACACTTGAAAGTACCATCGTTTTACTCTTTCTGTCGACGTCATTAGCAATAGGGATTGCTATATGATTTCGAAATGGAAGGTACTGAGAACAGATTAAGAGAGAATTATTCATTATTTACACAAAGTTCACAGTTCCTTTGTTGTCGCTCATCTCCTACCTGTCTACTAATCTCAAAATTACTAAGTACGACAAAACACTTAAATTTGGGGGGTTGCTGGCATTTTGTTCTAAGTAAATAGCTGTTTCGAACATATCTTTTATATTTTAACATGTATAAAGTTTTTGAAGCAACCGCTAAACTCCAGTCAGAATAATATATATATATATATATATATATATATATATATATATATATATATATATATATATATATATATATATATTGCAGTCTTTGGTTAAAAAGCGATGAAAAGGAAGTTATATGGACTGAATTAGGGTAATAACAGAGGTCTTCAAATCCTGAGATCAATAGTATAGTTCTGGGACAGGAAACAGCAGGAGAAGATTTACATCATTATCACTCACACTGTTAGTACCGTACACATCATTATCACTCACACTGTTAGTACCGTACACATCCTAATGCAAATTATTCAATAATTTGGTCAGAGAAGACGTATGGAAGTCCTCAATAGCATCCTTTACGAAAATTCATTATTATCCGTTTTTTTAATCTTACTGGTTGAGAGACCTTGTTCTCTGTAATTAAAATAACTGAAGTCTGAGTTATCGTTTTTTACTGTTTTGGTTTACTTCAGGAACTACAGCCAATTACGGCATAGTCAGGAACTGCAGGCAATTACGGTATAGTCAGGAACTGCAGCCAGTTACGGCGTAGTCAGGAACTACAGCCAATTACGGCATGGTCAGAAATTACATCCAGTTACGGCATGGTCAAAAATTACATACAGTTACGGCATGATTAGAAATTACATCCAATTATGGCATGGTGTAAGCCTCAACAAATTACGACATGGCCAGAAATCACATCCAATTACAGCATGGCCAGAAATCACATTAATTACGGCATGGCCAGAAATTGCATCCAATGACTGCGGCCAGTTATGGCATGGACGTGAAAGCCTTAAAATCATGTTGAAGTAAATGTTCTGACAAATCTTATCTTACACACGCGGTGAAATGTTACTTCAAAAACCCATTTAGGAAAGTTTATTGGAATATTCTGTGATATTAGTTGGATTACCCTGAGTAAAGAGTTAGTTCACTAAATTATACCTAAGTAATAGGACAATTAGAAAAGTTAAAGCAAGAAAAGTTTTGAGAGACTTTAAGAAAAATATTACCTCATTTGATCGACTCATGAAAATCGCATATCTAAGTATCTATCTTTATATCCATACGTCTACTCTAAAGGACCACGGGCAGCAGCACATACGAGGTCGACACTACCTCGGGGGTCAGGCTAAAACTGGGGCAGATGAAGACAAATGCAAAGGACCATCTCATCCAGAGCTATCTCTTGCCAAGGTATGTACTTTAATTTATAAGTGTGACCTACATCCAATCTCTCCATATTTATCACTATTATCTCTTTATAGAATGTACTGACTGTCTACCTCATCATAATCGGCTTGCTAAGCTCACACACACGCCGGAGCACGAGCAGAGTTTGAACCCAAAGAGTTAAAGTTTTTCTCATATATTCCAGCAAACGCTTCAAACAGAAAAAAAAAGCCGTCTGTTCGATCAACTGTTTGACTCCAAAGATTCCAAGTCTTTCATTGCTGTTGCGGCAACGCTTGAAGTCGAAAAATCAAAGTCTGTATCTGTGTTCTGGCAAACATTTGAACATTTGAGCCCGAGAAACAAAAGTCTTTAAGTAGCGTTCCAGAAAATGTTTGAACTCGAAGAATCGAGATCAAATTACACGTGATGTTTGTACAAAATAGAGTCTACAACAGCAAACACCCATGGGAAAAGGCAAATGTGGCCAGGTGACATATGAAGGCAGGTTTAGTTCTCAAACTTCTGCTGTGACAAATTGATGTACTATGAACCGAATAACATTATTATTATTATTATTATTATTATTATTATTATTATTATTATTATTCAACATTCATTATTAATAGTAGCAGCATGCTACCAAGATGCATGTAGTTAATTTAGCTATTTAGCAAAAATAAAATAACAAAAATTAATCAAATACGTTCGACACAAGGATACTGTATTCTCACTTGATTTTACTAAACAATGATAAACTGTTATCTTCTCTCCTACAGAGAAATAGTTGTGTGCATTTATTAGTACCCAACTCTGTCATTTAATGTCTTATAATCATGGATTTATTGACAGTTTTTTGCCTACGTCAAATCAATAAAATTCTGTTCTGTTTTTTTTTTTTTTTCCTGCCAGATTGGGAGTTTGATAACGTTCTCTCACACACACATGCACAGAAACACTTTTATTACATTATCAGTAGAAACGGCTCCTAAATAAAATTACAAATTGACTGCTTACATATAATTATTAAACATACGAGTGACTTTTGGTAAGAGCAGATGATATAATTAGGCATGAAAACAGATGTTCACACATCAAACAAGTGATGGTTAAAGTCGTTGTAAAAAAATTAACGAGATTAAAAGACAGTTGACTTTTGCTTGAGACCTTTGATGATTAGAAAACAATAGCGTAATAACGGGATGGGGGTGGGGAAGGGGAGGCCGGATCTTTGCTCCGGGCACCAGAGTTCTTGGGGCACACCGCTTTGGGCCTTCATCGTCACCCCGGGCGCCATTTAACCTTAGTACGCCACAGTTAGATCATGAAAGCAAGCTAACCGGAGCTATTGTTAGTAGCACCTAGTCCGTTAGTCCAAGTACCTTCTGACCCTTTCTGCCTCATTTTTGATACTTCGACATTTATGTTGGTGTTTAGGGTCAATGTCAATTGCCTATCGAGAAGTTGAAATTCGTCGCAACCCTGCTGTGGTGGAATAGGATAACCGCCTAACAGCGGACACAACAAACTTATCAATGTTAAACCGAGCCATACCTGCATGAAATCGATAGGAAAATGATTTATTGTCTCAGAAATTGCGAGTATTATAATTGTTATGTCATTAATCCTCTGACAGACAAGACGAAACTACATCGTTGATGAAATTTGACCTTGTACACGAAATTTGCATTTCCAGTCACTGGACTATACAAATCTCACATCCTACATGTAAATGACACCAGAGGTCCAATAGTCAAGCGATATCAGCAATAAACCTCTTTCTAATGTTGTACAAAAATAAGAAAATATTAAATGAAAGTCATATACGTTTTGCAAAAATCGAAAGGATACATAATCCTCTACATATTATCCCCAAAACTACAGCAACCTGTTGCTGTCGCAGCAAGTTGAAGAAAGTCAGATTCATTAAGAACAGAACACGTGTCTACGTTCCTTTTGTTGTATCACGTGACTACCGCGTTGACATGTGTTCTCTGCTTGATGAATCTGGCTTTGTCAGAAACCTATGACTTTCACTGGATTACGGTTAGGCCGGAAAATCAGCCCCACACCTTCATTGATGTTGACTGGAGGTTTAGGGATAATATGGTATATTCATTAAAACCTGCCAAAATCTGCAAACAAAACGATCTGCACTCAGTGGTGTACATTTTATTCACATACCGGTATTTCTCGTGACTGTTGAGCTACCGTCGGCTGAAGGGTTCTTTTGGCGTTATGTACATACTATTTCCGGAGAAAATCTTGTGTTTGATGCTTTGTAAATCCACGTGAAATAGCTCAACCCTTAGTCATATAGCCATTTTGAATTTCGCGCTAGATATGGCTCTTACTAAATACCGGTAAAAGTCTAAACTCTACGCAGGTGTGTTCCGGAAAGATCTTCATGCAGCAAAATGACACTTTTAATAAACAAGCGATATCATACCCGCATATCGTCTATCAGTATCAACACTGATTTGGGAGTTTGATTTATCGGACTAGATTACGGTCAGTACAATCGAAATATGAAACGTTTAAACATAACATTCACGTAATATACCTTTATTTATACCATGCCCTGCTTATCAAACGAAATGCTCCAGTGACCGCCGAAGACAGGGTGAAACCACTGCTTGGTTAAGAAACACATAGCCGCTGATCCTCAAAGACACGTAACCGCTGATTGCATCAAATTTATATAGTAAATGTGTCATGGGACAATTGGAATGACCGTTGTGACCAGGTGACCGCTTAACTTGGGTGACTGTTAGGACTGATGATTAAAAGAGTTGTATAAATAAAAACGAAAACAAAGACAACAAACACACCAATAATAATAATAATAATAATAATAATAATAATAATAATAATACTTTTAATATTTATATTAAGCCGACGCTACAATGTCGTACAAGTCAAACTTGCTGCAACCGGTCTGATCATCAATGATTTCAATATAGTCTTTGGAACGAATTTGATTAATTTTGGTCTCTTTTACCCCCAGCTGTGACCACTGAAGGAAATACGTATTCATCATTGAGAGTTGCATACTATTGGTACCAATCAATGTACCACAAGATTTACTGTTTTGTCAGCAACCGACATTGTCATAAAACAGACATACATTGCACAACCCTTGTAAACAACGTGCTGTCAGACTACTACATCCTTATTATTTGAGCTGAGTAAATATTTTGCTCTGTTCTGTTGTAGCTGATGGCTAAACTTTTCAAACTTACATGTATTTTTCTTTTAGGCTAGCTTTGAAAAAAACGTATTGTTCGTTTTAAATATACACGCTTTTCCAAGGCTAATCTAACAGAAAAATACCAGGAAAAGCAAAGGACTTGTGGGGGTGGGGTGTAAAATTTTGTACTTTATTTTTTTTAATTAATGAATGATAAAATGCTCTAAAACATTTTGCGCACGTCTTCATGTTGTGGTCTTTCTTATCAATCAAATAAAATGTCCAGGCATTTTCTTGTATTTACCTAACCTTAAGTATTGTTCATATTTACAGCAGTTCTTGTGATGGGGACAAAGTTGTGAAAATAATCTGCGATGATCCCGGTAAGTCCTTTATGTCCTTTACTTACATGTCTGACAAATTAGAATGGCGGAAGTGAGTAAGATAAACTATCCCTTGGAAAGTATATCTGTACAATAGCACTTTTTGCCAGGAAAGATATATTTGGAATCTGAGGATGCTGTTTGATCGTGTATGTTACAGGACCAAGGATCGTGAACTTAACTACACCACAAAGTTTTACATCTCACATATGTCTTAATATTGTTACGAGTCTATGCTCTTAAAATAAGTAACAGAAGAGAGTGAAGACAACAAGCTTTGTAAAATTGAACAAAGAATTTATTTCTCTAGAATACAAAGTGAAAAATGAGAGAAAAGAACTTACGGTATTACGAATTAAATCCAAAAATAATCCTAGAATTAAAGACACAAGTCCTAGTAATGAAAAGTCCTGAATAAAACTCAGTTCAAGTCCATAAGAGATCCAAAATTGAAGGCGATGACGTGTCTGTTATAGCCTACGAAGTACTGATGTGTCAACAGTCTATTTTTGAATCACAGAAATATTATTCCAGGTTTGAATTAAGTATGAATTCCAATGAATGTCTTTATCCAAGAATTTTGTCAGAGCATTTTGTATTTCCAGAGAAAATAATCATTTGAATTCAGTAATTTGAAGAAAATAAAATTCAGCCCAAACTGGCAACAAGATAATACAACTTAAAGTGCTAGATGTTAAAGCACGACTGGTAAAATCCTCACAGGCACAAGATGATATAGTTCACGGCTTGACCGCAGGTCACAAATTAGCATTTTCTAAAAACAACCATTTCCTAATGGAAAATAACTTTCTAGAATGATCTAATGAGCCTTGTTTAATTACAACATAATAACCTATTAAATTCACTTGGAGATCTCCAAAACCCTGACCCTGATCAACATAATTACTCCTTCTTTGTTTACCTGAATAATAATTCGGTTAGTAAGCTCATACACATAGAGAATAATGAACCTATTATTAGTTGTTTACATAAATAAATAAAAAAATAAATAAATAAAAAAGTCAATCAGGTCAAACAGAAATGAACTCAATTTTGGACAAGGTCAAGTCCAGCAAACAATGTTACATTACAATAACATGTAATGGAATAAAAAAAATTTAAAACTAACAGACAAACAATTAAATTAAATATACATAACAATATTTCCAGTTAAAAGTGATGTTCGACAACGAAATACTTCGTGGATAACAACTAAACGTAATGACATTTGAAGTAAGTTTTAATCTCCATTCCAAAAGTGGCATCGTGATATGGTTCTTCCTATATTACAGATAAAATTATCAGGATCTTCACAAATTAACTTTTAAATTTATTTTTTATTTCTCCATCCCTAGTGTGCGGCACGAGACCCGCGTACTTCCAGCCAATGGTCAGAATTGTAGGAGGGGACACGGCGGAACCTGGAGCCTGGCCTTGGCTCGTGTCTCTTCACGGGGGATTGGACCAGAGGTTCTTCTGTGGAGGGTCCATCATCTCCGAGTACTGGGTCTTGACCGCCGGGCACTGTGTAGGGGGGTGAGACAGATCCGGAGAATATAAACTACATTACAAGCATATGATTTCTAGTAACTTTATAAAATTAGAATATTGTGATTATTTAGGGTCAGTTTTATTTCACTATACCTACATTGAAGATTTTTTTTTTTTTAATTTCGAAGTACATTACAGGACTGAGTTAATTCCTGTCTATTTTCTTTACTGAAGATAACAACATACAAAACAATAGTGACTAACAAGTCTATAAGAGGAACTATATATACACATTTAACAATATAGTACAGACAATTTACAGAATATGCGAGGATTAAGTTTTACTTCTTATATACTGAAACATAAATGCAGATATACACAATCTAATACACGTACATATTTAATTCACGTGTCACTCGTTTCTCCAACAATTATACCATAAATTTGATTTTCAGTTCCTTAAGAAACGATACGAAACATATTGGCATCCGATTCATCAACTTTACTTTTGTTACAATATTCTTATCATTGCCTATGGAGATTATTACATTTTATTTCAGAAGTTTCTTTTTCAAGCGTTGAGTTAAATTCTGCCTCAAGATAATATATTAATTTACAAGTGAACAACAGGAAAACATTCCACGGTAACATGAACAAAAATCCATTAGTATGCATTTTCAGTGTTTAAACTTGTATACATATAAACTTGTGTGTGTCCTAATATATATATATATATATATATATATATATATATATATATATATATATATATATATATATATATATATATATATATATATATATATATATTGTTACGTGTAGGCTCGTACAAATGTAACAAAAGAAAAGAGTGAAGTCAACAAGCTTTGTAAATTTTAACAAAATAATTTATTTCCCTAGAAAACAATGTAAAAATTGGAAAATAGGACTTATGGTTTGTGAATATAATCCAAAATTTAATCCTAAGATTGAAAAAATATAAGTTCTATCACTAAACAGTTCTAATTGAATCCGGGTTCGAATCTCGATGAAATTCCAATATGGAGTCGATGACGTCAGATGATGTCTGTACTGATTGTAACAGATCCTCGATTGAATCACAGTTTATGTTTCCGTATAGAATTCCAGAATGAATTTCCACTGAATTTCTTTATCCCAGAACTTTTTATAAAAAAGTACACTTGTTTAGTTTTCTAGAGAATAAATTATTTAATTCCAAAAAATAGATGAACTTCAAAACACTCTGGCATCAACAATAAAATCCTCATGAGCCCTCAAGGTTTAAAATAAAACTCAATAGATCTAGTTGATAATGGCTGTTTTAAGCCTCGATTTTAGATCACATGGTAGTTCTCGTGACAGGCTACGTGATTTCTAAATTGAACAGCGCAATAAAAAAAAATGACAATTATCACCTAGCTAGAATAGCCCTATCTAAGAATCAGATTCTCACGCTGGAAATGAATTTAAATAATAAAACCGTTTACAACAGAGCTAACACGTAGATTGTAAACAACCTTGGTAATAGCCAATCGTTTTCACTCGATGTTTACAAAAACAGTGAGCTAAAAATAGTGCTGAAGAAATCTTATAATCTAATCGGGTCAAGCCAATTTTCGGAAAAGAGATTCAAATCCAATGAAAATTATCATTACAATAAAATGTAATGAAACAAAATTAAAATAAAAAAGAAATTTTAAAACTAACACACAAGCAATTTAATTACATATATGTAACAATATATATATATATATATATATATATATATATATATATATATATATATATATATATATATATATATATATATACATATTTGTATTTGTCTCGCACTATCTAGACGCACTGACCCCAGCGGCCTGACATTGATAGTAGGACAGCCCCGCCGTCTTGCCTACTCTAACTACACGCAGATCCATGAGGCCAGCAGAATATTCTTGTTCCCAGAGTACGACTCAGCTACTGTAAATAACGATATAGCTCTCATACAGCTCAAAGAACCAATTAACTTTAACGACCACGTTCGACCCGTGTGTCTACCGAAAAGAAACTGGAAGACGCCCCTGGGAACAAGATGTACGGCGGCAGGCTGGGGGAAAGCTTCGGAACAAGGTAGTACTACCCTGTTTCAAGTATGTATCTTCTTTTATTGTTGACATTGTTGAGAATCATTAAAGCAAACATAATTGTTTTGGTTACTTTTCTTATAAATTTCTTCATAATTCTTTAATGAATAGCTCTCATATCTAACAATGTACGTAAAGTAAGAAACACAACAATTGATAAAGAATTTAGCAAAGTTCAGTATGTGTGTTTGACAGCGCAGTTAAAGACGCCTATTTCTAATTTGGATTTTGTTCTTACACGTATACTTTTGTGTATCTTTGCAGCACTAGACTATGAACGGGCCATCAAACAAGTAGATTTGGAGATCGTTGACACTGATGAGTGCAGGGAAGCCATATTGGGAGCAGAGAGGAAAGTGCCGTACCAAGTAAATCAGAATGTTATTTGTGCTGGAGGAGGTCTACACAATGATGCATGCTCGGTAAGTCATATTTTGTACAGGCGGATGTCTACATAATGACGTGTGCTCGATAAGTAATGTGTGCCGGCGGAGGTCTGCACAATATCTCGTGTTCGTGCATGGTAAGTCATGGTATTTACCGACAGAGATCTACACAATGACGTGTGCTCGGTAAGTCGTGTTATTGACCGGCTGAGGTCTACACAATGACGCGTGTTTGGTAAGACATATTCTGTGAAGCAAAAGTCTGCACAATGACGCGTGTTCAATAAGTCATATTCTATGCGACAAAGGTCTACAAAATGACGCGTGCTTGGTAAGTTTTCTGCCGGTGTAAGTCTTGCACAATAACACCAACTCAGTAAATCATGTTTATTGCTGGTCATGATCTGCACCATAACGCGTACTCGGTAAGTCATCAGTGCTGGCAATGGTCTGCTCAATAACGCCTACTCAGTAAATCATGTTTTGTGTCAGCCATGGTCTGCACAATAACACGTACACGGTTAAGTCATCAGTGGTGGCAGTGGTCTGCACAATAACGCCTACTCAGTAAATCATGTTTTGTGCCGGCAACGATTTCCACAATAACGTGTACACGGTAAGGCGTGTGTGCCGGAAGAGTTCTGAATATCGTCGCGTACTCCGAAAGTTGTATTTAAAATTAGAAATATAATTGGGACGATTAATTTCTGTATCTGCATTAGAAAGAAGTTTCTCCATTAATAACGTCAATAGTCCACGGACAGTGTGTCCAAAATCTTGTTCAAAGGAACTGATTCCCTAACAGCAAACAAAAGTAAATGAACGCCTTCGTCCCAATCTTCCCCGGTATCAAAACAATATGAATTAATAATATTTTTGATGAAATCTTTCTAAAGCCCCTTGGCTTTCAGGGTGATAGGCAGAAGGCTTGAATTGTTGGAAGCCTAATTCATGCATAACTTGCTGAAAATTCCATACATAAAATTTGACCCTTTATAACATTGGACAGATTTGGGAAGGCAAACTTGAGTAAAACACTTTATCAAAGTTTTTACTATGGTGTTAGTTTTAATATTCCTCAAAGGAATTGTCGCTGGGAATCTTGTGGACCCACACGTTAGGGTTAACAAGTATTGGTTGCCTGACATGGTCTTAGGTAAGGGACCGACATAGCCTACCAATATTCTGTTAGTGGTTCGTCAAGTGCAGGAATGGGTTGCAGATGAGCCTTAGGCATCTTCTGATTGGGTTATCCTAATGTTTGACAAGTGTGACAAGATCTACAGTATTTACGAACATCGCATTTAATTTCTGGCCAAAAAATGTGATTAAACATTTTGTAATAAGTCTTGTTGATCCCTAAATGAACATCCAATGGCGTTCATTTTCTCATAATGACCGCATGATTAACAAAATAACAAACAGGTACTTATGGGGCTTCAGTTTGGCAAATATCCCTCAGAATAATCAGGAGATCTCAGGATCTTTTATCCTGTTTGACGACAAGTGATTGTAGTTTTGTCACCCCGATTAGAATAAAACAAATAAGTAGTTAAAAGAGGATCACTGTAATCAATACCTTTTGACTGATCCATACTAGGAGCAAAAGCGACCGTATCAAAAGCCCTACTAATACATGTGTCAGCTGATGGAGGAATTTCCTGATCAACATCCTTCTCAAGAGCTTTATTTGTCATCGCACTAGGAACTCCACAAACTGAGTATTAACCAGGGATTTCCTTTTCAATAGGATCGACTTTCTGATCCAAACAGGGCTTCTCAGTTACAAGTGGATTAACCACAACCTTATCTCCAGCTAGGTCATTGCCTAGTAATAAATGAATACCCTTGTTGGGTAAAGACTGCACCGTCCCCATTGAAACTTAATCTGATGACAAATTTGCACAAAGGAGAGGAACATTAACAACGCTGCACCCTAATCTAAGAACGAGAACAGTTCATTAGAGAAGAAATCTCAGAAAAATGCACAGTACTTGATAATCAAAGACTCTGATAAGTTTCTTTGTCCCTTAAAATTTTAATAGGGATAGGATCGAAAGAATCACCCATGAGTGATATAGAATCCTTCGACATGAATGATTCATAATTCTCAATGATAAAATCAGGCTCGGGTTTCTTTCACTCAACAAATGTATTGCTTTCAATACATGACCGCGACCTTGACCTCTTAGAAATAAGAGCATTTGGAATAGATCTGTCTTGATTCTGCTACTTATTTTTCAGTTTGTAGCAATTAGAAGTAACGTACCCATTCATCTTGCAATAGGTTCACGCAGGAAGAGAAAAGGATTTCTGATTAATATTATCAGAAACCCGGCTCCTAAAAGTTGTGCCTGATTATGATTTTTAAGTGCTTGTATTAGACTGAAATAGTTTTTTTTTTATCAGAAGATAGCTGAGTGGAAGACATACTGACCAAAGAAACTTTATGAGCTAAGGAATACTTGTCAGCTGTATGAGCAGCATTTTCTAAGGTTTCGACCTTGTGCTCATCAGCGTAAGTCTTAAAGTCACTATGAACCCAGTTCTTGAGCTCTTGAACTAATATGAATTGTCTGAGGATTTTATAATCTTGACCAATTTTCTTGGCTAAGCACCACCTATCAAATAATTGTTCTTTTATCTCTTGCAAATTCGACATGGGTTGGTCCAGTATCCTTTTAATACTGCCTAAACATTTGCCGATAAGCCTCAGGTACCAACTCATCACCTTTAAATACATTCCTATGCCATATATCAAGAGATCCTCAAGCGATGGACAGAATACTGCTCAGAATTGTACAATCATAAGACTCAAGGAGATCCAGCAGTACTAAATTGCCCTCAGGCAGAAGAAATTGATGACAACCCCATTCTTCGTGAAACAGTAGAAATTGCAGTTAGGTCACTAAAGAAAGGAAAGTCAGCCGGTATTAACAACATACCAGCAGAGCTCATTCAAGCAGGAGGAGAAGAGATAGTCTCATTCCCAGCAACAATCTGCAACAAGATATGGCAGACAGGAGAATGGCCCACCACATGGACTCAGTCCTTGGTCATCGTGCTTCCCAAGATAGGAAACCTACAGCTATGCCAAAACTACAGAACCATCAGTTTGATCAGTCACCCAAGTAAAGTCATGCTAAAGATAATTCTCAATAGACTAAAGCCTCAAGCAAAGAAATTATTGCTGAAGAGCAGGCAGGCTTCCGAGCAGGAAGGAGCACCACAGAACAAATCTTCAATCTCAGACTCCTTTGCAAGTAATACTTTCAGCATCAGCAGAATCTATACCACGTCTTTGTAAATTTCAAAAAGGCCTTTGATAGGGTATGGCATGCAGCCTTATGGGCAACTATGAGGAAATACATCAGCTCAGTCCTGGTGCAGGTTGTTGAGCACCTCTATGACAAAGCCACCAGTGATGTCCTCATCAATGGCAGCAGAGGAGATTGGTTTTGAACAACAGTTAAAGTCAGACAGGGATGTATACTGTCACCTACACTCTTCAACATTTTCCTGGAAATGATCATGGAGGATGCCTTGGATGACCACAAGGGCACTGTCAGCATAGGAGGAAGAACAATCACCAACCTTCGCTTCGCAGATGATATTGATGGTTTAGCAGGAGATGAAAAAGAGCTAGCTGACTTGGTTTAGCGCCTCGACACAACCTCCAGTGCATACTGTATGAAGATTTGCGCCGAAAAAACCAAACTGATGACAAACAACACCAATGGCATCAGTGCAGAAATAAAGGTCAGTCGACAGAAACTGGAAAGAGTCACAAGCTTTAAGTACTTGGGATCAATTATCACAGATGAGGGCTCCAAACCAGAACTACTTTGCAGGATTGCCCAGACAACAGAAGCAATAACAAGGTTGAGACCAATATGGAAAGATACCAACATTGCTTTTGATTCCAAAATAAGGCTGATGCGCTCGATTGTCATATCCATCTTTCTGTATGCTTGTGAAATATGGATGCTCACATCAGATCTACAAAGAAGGATTCAAACCTTCGAAATGAGATGCTACCGCAAGATCTTGGGCATCTCATACATTGACCATGTAACCAACGAAGAAGTCCACAACAGGATCCAACGAGCCATCAGATCCTATGAAGACCTCTTGACCACTGTAAAAAAGCGCAAACAGAAGTGGTACGGTCATGTCTTAAGATCATCTGGACTGGCAAAAACAATCTTGCAAGGCACAGTGCGAGGGTACAGAATACGAGGCAGCAGAAAAAGAGGTGGGAAGACAACATTAAGGAGTGGACAGGCATGGGATTTGCAGATTCCCAAAGGGCAGTAGAGAACAGGGAAAGATGGAGAGAATTGGTTGTAAAGTCAACTGTGGTGCCCCAACGACCTCTTACGTTAAGGGATTGATGATGATGATGATGATGATGATACCATATAATAATCGGTTTTTTGTTTTTCTGACAGAGAAGTGTAGATGTCATTAGCTTTGCCAGACAAGTGCACTTTGTACTAACAGAGTCCAATGCTCTTTGGCTATTTCAAATCTTCAACAATTGTTTTAAAATGAATACAAATATTTATCTACTTCATTTTCCAAAAAAGGGATTACTAACCTAATATTTTAGTAACATCAGAACCTGAATTTGTATGGAATATGGGGACATGCATTTCATGGAAAATTGGGACATGGATTTCACCTGAGCTCTAATTTCTTTAATCTAAATCTAAATTTCCCTTCTTCGTTTTCTCCTTCTCTCTGCATCTGCATTTCTCTTTCTTCCCTTTTCTCTTTTTCTCTGCAACTTCATTTTCCTCTCTCCTTCTTCTTTATCTAATTGCATTTCTCATTCTTCTTGCCTTAACTGCAATTGTATGTGTCTCTATTGAAATTCTAGCTTTCTTATCCCTATTTCATTCTTGTATTTTAGTTTCAATTCCAAAACGTTTAGGTTGGATAATCAAATTCAAAACACTTTTATCCAAAACATTCTTTACCACCAAATAATCGACCAAAATAGGTTTCATTTCTTGCGTGGTTGAAGATGCCTTTGCCTTAGAAAGATCATACTGCCTCGCAAGCTGGAGCAATTCATCCTTTTTCAAGCAGTCTTACCGTTCCTTGGAAGGATTTGAAGTTATCCATTTTAGATGATATTGTAAAATATTGCTGGTTTCTCTAAAGATTTACAAAATGTGAAATAATAACTGGGACTTAGAAAATTCCAAAACAAGTGTCAAAAGCAAAGTTTTCTGAGCTACGTTAGAGAAATTTGTATCCCAAGGACGAGCTCTCAGTTTTCTATTACGACTCTGTGGTTTTAAAACAAGTACTAGAAAAGAATGAGAAGCAACAAGTTTGTAAAACTGAACAAGTAATTGATTTCCCTAGAATAAAAAGTGAAAATAAAAAGAAAGAATTTACGGTATTGCGTATTAAATTCCAAATAATCATAGAATTACAGACACGAGAGATAATTATCAAAGTTCTAAATTAACTTTGGAGGAAATCCAAATTACATCGAACACTGAAAGTGTTGCTGTGTCCGTGGTGGCCAGTGTAGTTGTGATGGGCAAACAGTCTTTTGATGGATCAGAATAATACAATCCAAGACTATATCTTTATTTGAAATTATAAATTGAAGGTTTTATTTCCAAGAATGTTTTTTTATGAACACTTTGCATTGCTAGTGAATAAATAATTTGAATAAATAAATTCCAGTTGAAATGAACTACTTGTACACGACTATAATACTATTGATTCTGCTCAGATCTTAAAGCATGAATAAATAATTTCTAGAAAAATAAGATTATATAGTCCTCTACTTGACACAATTAACAATTGGCCACAATTAGCATTTTAAACAAAAACTATTGCCTAATGGAAAATAACCTTCTAGAATGTTTCTAATGTTTACAAAATAAAATCTTAGTTATAATTAAATATAAAATGTGGGAAATACTGTGTCCTTGATTCAAACCAAGATAACGATCCTAACAATATCAAGTCCAACAATTTTCCATAGCATACAGTGAAATAAAAAAAACTAAAAAAACCCTAAGAAACAATGTAAATTAAATATACATAACACTACATCAGTTGTATTTTTGTCGCAAGCGTGTAGATATTCTTACGCTCAAAATTATGCAAACCTTTCGGGTTTAAAAACGTTTCCATGTGAATGGGTTAATGATATAAGTCGAAAATCCATCATCAAATGGTTGAACAACTAAACTTTTAATGGACAGTGGAAACATTTTATTGTAAAATTGCAATCAGATTCCGAATGTATGGTGGGTGTCTTGTGGTTTTAACCGCTCTCTTAAGCTACGCTTAAGGTATTATTGACTATATCATGCCGTGGAAATGGAATCCAAGAGCCTTTCTCAAAGATGCACCTAGGCAGCCGACCCGGGCTGGCATGGTAGGGTATCCATCGAACCTGCGACTCTTGGAGTCCGGCGCTCTTCAAACTAAGCTACTGAGCTTCCACCGGCATCCTTGAGTTTGTATTATATCTTCTGCGCACAAAAGCAAGAATCTCTTGACTGTTTTTCTTTTGTTTTTCAGGGTGACAGCGGAGGTCCGCTACTGTGTAGGGTGAACCAGACGTCAGATGTGTGGTTTATTGGTGGAGTCGTTTCCTGGGGAGTTGGTTGTGCCTATCCCAATGTTCCTGGAGTCTACACGGATGTGCCTAAGTACATCGACTGGGTAGAGAAAACAACAAATTTAACGTTTTTCTAAATATACGAAAAAAAGAAAAAGATGTTAGACTGAGCTCAATTGTGTTCTCAAACGGTCTGTGGTGAAAATTATTCTGATACGACTGAAAACTCTTATTTTAACACTCTTTCTGGAAATTTCTGTGTGGAGTTATCAAAAGAGAGATAAATGTTTATCCAATTGTCTGACTGAAGCAGGCTATAAATGTGGGCATGCGTGCGTGCGTGCGTGTGTGTGTTGTGTGTGTGTGATATTCCATTAGCTAATCTGGGGTGACTTATGAAATGAATGCTTATAAAATGTCAAAGGACGATTCCATTGACATGAAATTTGTTTTCTAAAAGTCTTCTCTTTTCGGGCCGGAACTTTTGGCTCAACCGCCTATTTAGCCAAGGAATGCCCATATTGAAGAATAGAACGGGCTGAATGTGTCAGTTTCATTGCAGTGATATATGATTATACAGGCATAATAGACCGAGTGTTTCAAGTTGTACGCATGCCGGTATTCTAGAACAACAGGGAATGTTAAGCCTATTCGTTGGAAATGTTCTCATGTATGTTTGCTATTATTCGACAGAGACATCTTGCTATTTGAATAAATTATCAAAACCGACGGCTCGAGCATGCAGCGTACTTATTGGCATTCACTTTCTGGCATTTGGAAGAAATGAATTTCTTTTGCTTTTCATCTGAGAATATGACCCCTCAAAGAATGTTGCGAAGCCATCATGCATTTCAAGTCTTTCGACGAGCGCCATCTGTGTATTCTTGGAGAAGATGGCTCAAGTGTTATATATATATATATATACAGCGTAGATTCAACGCATCATCAACACGCCACTTAAAAACATTGGTTTCAATTTATCGATGTTCACTGATGTTGTTCCATTGTGTGTTTTTTATAGATGTTGTAGCATGACTGTCCTAAAATAATCCCATATTCAGTTTTGGTCTGTAAGTTCTTAAAAAGAAAATTACGGCAAACCATGTACAAACAATTTACTGCAGTGTGCCGTGGTTACATCATTCATTTTCCATTGCATAAAACCATTACCAGACCGGTGTATTGTTGGGAATATGTGCGCAGGGTCAAAAGTACACTTTCCTTAGCTTCAGCTACGCCAGAATCTGCTACGGACAACACGTGTTGTACAAACCTTGGACACAGTTTCATTCCAAGTCATTATGTCCAGTATACATTTTATCATCGATGAAATCCTACAAAAACTATATGGTTTGAACGCTCGTACAGACTATATTTTGAAATAAAATCTAATTTAGTTTCTCCGATTTCATTAACAGGAGTATATTTTGAAGGTTTCCATTGTTTGGAATTGTATCTTACAAGTCTTCGGTACGTGTATCGAATATTGCACAAGTCTGAGTGATAGTATTAAAATAAATGGGTCAGCTGATATTCTTAATAATGGAAATCATCGTTCGTTGTCTTTATTATCAACAATATTCCAGATAGTTCAATAATTTATCGTCATAAGCATCTATGTGCTTGTCGAACACATATTACAATTATTACCAATGTAGTACGGTTATCAAATGTTATGTGTACAACTTTAAACAGAAATTCAAAACGGTAATCGTCATGACCTGGAAAGGAGAGAAATGGACAAATATATACAATCTTTGTAATAAATTATTTTAGAAATAACAATATTTTATCATTACGCTTCATAAACAAATTTCGATGATGAGTATATTATTTTCTTATTACTAGAAGTAAACAATTCAGTGTACTTGTGGATGCGTGGTTTATTCTATAAGTACTTTCGAATTAGGTTAACACGCAAGATAGTATACACAGGGGATGCTAAAAGAAAATGATATTCATTTTTAATATCATGATTGGCATAGAGCATACACTATCTTTCACTTCCATCGACTCTTTTCCTTCCATATTTCCCAGTTTGAATTCTCAGATTATGGGAAGACAATCTGAATTTTGTCAAAGTTGATCGATGTTTATGGTTTCATAAGCATTTGAAGTTTTTATATTTTAATAGATACAGTTTCTTAGAAATAATTATGCAATTTATTATTTCGGTCTGATAGAAAAGCATCGTCAGCTCATTGTTTAAAAACTGGAACAAACTTTACAGAGAAAACATCCACAATTCACCAAAACCAAATCTGTGTAAAGTATTTTAGGAGTGTATTATCTGATTCATTTTCAATACAGAATTGCCTATATGATGTGCTCAGCATAATATTTCCAGAAATTTTAATTCGACCAACCCTAAATATGTTAATGGGATTCTTCCAATTTCACCGTATCCACTGATGTCCGAAGCAGATACATTTCAAAATAATTTTGTAAACCTTCATACACGTTCAAATGCGTAGGCCAGGTAAAATCCCCATACCTCTGATGTGTAATTCAAAACTGAGCAGCATAAATATAAAAAAATTTCAAACATTCATTATAAATTGAGTAACATATTTTTTCAAATTACAGATAAGCATATTCATTGGCTTTAGTGCTCTAGCAGCCAGTGGTTGTTGAGCATTAGAGAATTCTCTCTTACTGGGGGAAAAAATACCAAAGTAATTAGAAATTTAAACCACATCAGTATTCTGTACTTCGTCTTGTCTTAACGGACCACCTTTTCTAAAGACCATAACGCTTATTTTATCAAAACTAATATTTAGATTTCATTTACTATACTAAATCGTCAGCAAACTGTGTCAAAAATAAAGACAACTCGTCCATATCAATACAGATAACTCTCGTAAATAGTAAGGATGTTTCCAAATCTTCAATACATAACGAAAATAGAATCGGTGGTAATACTTTATATTGTATCAAACATACACCATACTCAAAAAGAAACTATGAATACCACACATGATTTAACTACACTGTACATAGAAGGAAGAACATTTCACATTGTACAATTTACACCTTGTCTTAAAATCTTCAATCTCAAACCTAATATGTAAACGCCCTCAAATGTCTTTTTAAAATCAACAAAAACTGCATAAACCATTTTTCATTTACTTAATAAAACAAAAATAGCGCCAGTAGTTTCCACTCCTTTCTTGAAACCAAATTGTGCATCCGATGGTTTGTTATTTTCCTCAGCCCAGTTGAACAGCCTTTGATTTGAAATACTCAAAAACAATTTTGAAAAGCAATTTAGTAAGTAAAGCATCATTTATTGCAAGGTTCACCGCTCTTGAATATAGGCACAATTACTTCTGTGCTCTATAATTACTATTGAATATTGCATTAAATATTTTACATATATAGGGTCTAAGTATCTCCACTCCGATTCTGAACATTCATTAAAAAGATAATAATTGTACCATATCCTTTCTTATTTGTTTAATCTAGTTCTTCAAGGATTGTTCCTTACTCCAGTAAATCAATTATATATATATATATATATATATATATATATATATATATATATATATATATATATATATATATATAGTATTCAATGATTTGTTTTCTTGTTTGAAAATGATTCATGCGAAAGTATTAAAACATTGGAAATATTGTTCAGGTGAAACACTTTCAGCAGAAGCGTTATTTTTGTTTTTCCTAAAAAGGTTCCAGACTCTGCTGGGATTAGAAGGTTTCATATTAGAAAAATCATACTATAACTTTCTTTTTTACATTGCAACTTTGCCTTTCTTACAAATTTCTTATAAATTTTCTTTTTTCAAATATGAGTAACACTATCCGTTTCTCTTGAAGTTTTCCGAATGATTGATCGGTTCACTACCCATAGATCACAACTAAACTTTTTTTTTTATTTAGCCCTATAATCGGTAACGTAAACACTTCCAATCTTTTCACTGTATGACTTCTTAAAATATGGTTTTCCAAGTCCATTTCAGATATCTGTAAACTGTCTCACAACTGTATATATTCTATTAGGGTGTTACGTGTCTAGGCTGGTACAAAAAGTAACAAGAAAAGACTGAAGACAACAAGCTTTGTAAAATTTAACAAATAATTCATTTCTCTAGAAAAACAAGGTAAAAATGAGAAAAAGGACTTACGGTTTACGAATCAAATCCAAAATTAATCCAAGAATTGAAAAATAGAAGTCCTATCAATGAAAAGTTCTAAGTGAATCATAGTTCAAATTCCGATGAAATTCAAGATGGAAAGCGATGACGCCTGCTGTAACCTTCAAAGTGTTGTTGTGTCACAGAAAATAATATTCCAGTTTAGAAGTCCGAACAATTTTCAATAAATGTTTTTGTCCAAGAATTTTGTAAGGAGCACTTATATATATTTCTCCAGAGATGTGAATTATTAATTCCTGTAAAGTAAAAAAAAAAAAAAAAGAAAAAAATTCAACTCAAACTGGTCACAACAAAACACCGTCGAGTGTATAAGGTTTAAAGGCCAACTGGCTAATTCTTCTTATAACATGAGTTATAAGACTATATAAAACGCAAAACAGATTCCCATATGATATTCACGTGGTCACCTTTTTAGAACAACGTAGAAACTTTTACATGCCTAACATTACTCTAGTATGGCCATACCTAAAATCAATGGTTATTACTCTGCGGAAAAAATTTTTTTAAACATTAAAAAGAGTTGTTTACTAGATCTGCCACTGTTTCTGAATCAAGGTCAGAAACTAGATACAGTGTTTCATTATTGTGATAGCCATTTCAAACAGAACTGAACTGAATTTCTGGAAAAATGTCAAACCCAGTAAACAAAGTTATCATTACAAAAACATGTAAAGGAATAAAATAGAAAAATTAAAAAAAAACAAGTAATTGAATTGCATATATATAACAAGGGGCATGCACACAAATATTTGCTATACAGTTGTCAAAATGGGCCTGGTTACTTTCTAAATCTTCACGATTGTAGCTGCAGTTTGCGGATCCCATTTGTAATTAATGTTAATTTTTTTGGCGTTCACGTAATGAGAAGTGAAAGAGCTACATTTTAAAGCAAACTCTAGTGGTGACTGATCGGAATGAGCTCAAAGATCGTGGAAATAAAAATCGGAAAGTAATGAAACAATACTTGTCTTGTTACGACTCATCTTAAAATAAGTAATTACAAAGTTTAAAATCAAGTTTTGTAAAATTGAAAATATAATTTATTCCCCTAAATAAACAGTGAAAGCATTAAAAATAACTTACAGTGTGATGAATATCCTAATGTCCTAATTGTTCTATAATTCCAAAAACGTTTCGAGTAATCCGAATAGCCTAAAACGTATTCCGAATGTACCGATACAGTACAGAAGAAATCAATATTATATACTCCCAAAATGACTTTAAATGAATTCACTGTATATCCGTGATAGCTATAAATAAAAAATATTTGACTGTTTCGAGCACTGTGGTTCCAAAGAATGACTAAATTATATAAATAGATTCTCTCAATATAACTCTTTCAAGTCTGGTAATATTACAAAGAATGACTAATTCTAAGTATAAATTCTCTTATTCAGAATGCTAATAAGTAATAGAGAGAATACAATGCGAGGCTTCAATGTATCATCTTGGCATTTCGAAATCACTTTATCAGTAAACAGGGTGACGTGGATTAGACTAGCTAATCAAGAATTAGATGAGCTTGGCCTCTCACTAGAACTCGCGTTCTTGTCGGGTCACGTGATGTTTACTTGTTCTTCTAGTATATCTTAATCTTGGAACTTTATCAATGAATCAACGCAATTGATACCTAGCTCATTTTCAAGGTGCAACTACAATCATAGGGTAATAGCATTGAAAATGTCATTAACTAAATGACCCTTACAAACCTAACATTATAAAAATAATACGCATTACCTATTCTCAATCTAGTTACTTTACTCAAATCAAATAAATAATTATCAATTCATTTTGAACCTTTGCCATATAAATTCTGATATTATCTTTATGAATATCAAAATCAGAATGGTTTTCTTTTCATCATTTACAATGAAAACAGTAATATCTTAATGTTGAGCGCCTAGAGAGGCAGTTGTTAGTACCATTTTTATAAGTCTTTGGTGTGACTCGGCCAGAGTTCGAACCCGCGACCTCCCGCATCTGAGGCGGACGCTCTAACCACTAGGCCACCGGAGGGGTTATTCACAGAGGACAATATGTAGAACAAATTACTATCTAAATACTATATAAAATAATTTTAGACTCTGAGAAAAAGTCCTATTTCTATACACACAAGGAAACGTAATACGAAATGTATCTGTCCAGTTTGTTACATAGTAGCTGTGTTGTGACTTCGATATTTTCGCAAGCATAAACCCCGCGAGGAAAAGGTTTGCAGATTTCTTTCTCAGTTTACTTTCTGTATGCATTATGTATAAATATAGAAAAGTAGTAGTCTGTATTCCATTTGTGCGTTAAGCAATGTTTGATCGCCTACTATTGCTCTTTTGGCGGTATGCTTCTTCAAGTTTTTGCTTGTTTGCTGTTTTTGTTTTCTTTTTCTCGTGTTTCGTTATTTTGCTTTTTGTTTGCTTTTTCACAACAATAAACCAATTTTCAAGAAAAATACTCGGAAACAGACATTATATACAACCGGTGTACCGAGTCTTATTCAGATATTCTGTCTTTCTGTCTTGTAATTTTGAAAGTGACCACATCATAGCATAAAATTACAAGAGACCTCAGTATAGCGTAATATTATTTAGAATGAGTACAGATACTGATAACGATGTTCGTTAATTAAAATAGCTTGCAAGTCACTGCGAGACAAAAGCCGTCAAATGACATATTGGAATTAATTGCGAGAGAAAAGTCGTCAAATGACATTTGGATTAAGTGCGAGACAAAAGCCGTCAAATGACTTATTGGAATTAACTGCGAGACAAAAGTCGTCAAATGACATTGGAAGTAACTGCCAGACAAAAGTCATCAAATGGCATATTGGAATTATTGCAAGATAAAAGCCGTCAAACGACATATTGGAATTAACTGCCAGGCAAGCAATAACAACTCTTTTTGTTTTTGTATCTAGTGGAGTTAATGTTTTATACAATAGCAAGCAATAATTCCTTTTGTTTCTGTATCTAGTGGAGTTAATGTTTTATTCATTAGCAACCAATAATAACTCTTTGGGTTTTTAATCTAGTGGAGTTAATGTTTTATTACTAGCAAACAATAATAACTCTTTGGGTTTTTGTGTCTTGTGGAGTTATGATTTATTACTAGCAAGCAATAGTATCTCTTTGTTTTTGTATCTAGTGGAGTTAATGTTTTATTCACTAGCAACCAATAGTGTATCAAGACAATTGCTTGACATGTTTCAGTGGCTCTTGCAGTAAAGTGTGTTGTAAAATAGTTTGCAATTTACACCAGCGTCATAAAATGAAGAGGACGTCCAAGCCGGTGAAGCAAGGTGGAGTGGAGGAGGTGGGGAGGCAGGCGGGGAAAGGGGAATAAACCAGGGCCGTACCGTCGGGTTGACGAGATGACATGTAAATATGTTAGGTAGATTTATGGATCGTTGTTCGTCGCACAGGTGTATAGCGATGTAAACAACCCGATGATAAGGTTAGCGTCCCATAGTGCAATAGACTCATTCAAAAACAAAAGCAATCTCCCAAACACATTACATGCTTACAATCCGAGCCAAGCAAGTCTAAATCATCATGATTGAATTTAATGTGATCAGTATTACCTATTTAGTCTATAACACCAGCAACACAACACCCCAACACAACAGCAGCGTTCATGGACGCTAGCAAATACGGGCGGGGGAGGCTACATCCGCAAACTTAATCGCTGACCACTACATGTTTGTTGCACCTCCCCGAACATAATTCTGCGAGAGCCCCTGGCATCGTTTCCAAGCACAACACCAGGGTTTCCAAACACTGCCCGTTTCCAACACAACACCTAGGCTTCCCAAAAAATTAAAGTTACTGAAATGGAGAGCATGTGTTCAATATTTTTTGCTGACACAATATTTATTAAAATTCTACTCAAATTTTCCATTCTGACTTTGTAAAGCACGATATTGCAACAAACTTATGTTTTAAAATAAGCTGGTTACGTTTGGACATAGTATTGAAACACTAAGTTCAGATTGACTGTTTACCAAATACAGAGGGACAAGATTCGGGGGGTTGATTATGTACGTACTCACATTTAGAAGTTTTATAAAAGCTGATCCATAACATGCAAGTATTTTTCTGATGATTGTTGATTCGCATGGTATAGTTCTCAAGTGTTTGCCAGTTTCTTCATTTCCGTATTATCTATTGTTACGTGTTTAGTCTCTTACAAAAAGTAACAAGAAAAGAGTGAAGACAACAAGCTTTGTAAAATTTAACAAATAATTTATTTCCCCAGAAAACCAAGGTAAAAATGAGAAAAAGAACTTACGGTTTTACGAATCAAATCCAAAATTAATCCAAGAATTAAAAAATAGAAGTCCTATTATTAAAAAGTCCTAAATGAATCTGATTTCGAGTCCCGATAAAATTCAAATTGGAAGGCGATGACGTCTGTTGTGGTCAGCGTTGTACTGATGTGTCAACAGTTTCTTTGTTGACTCACAGAAAATAATATTCCAGTTTTGAATTCTTAATAAAGTTCAATGAATGTTTTTGTCCAAAAATTCTGTATAAGCGCTTACATATTTTCCAGTGGAAAGAATCACTAATTCCATAAAATATAATTTCAACTCAAACTGGTTACAACAAAACATATTTAGAGTTAGAGCCCGAACCGGCTAATTCTTATGATAACATGAGTTATAAGACTAACTAAAACTCAAAACAGATTCCCGTATGAGGGCCACATGATCATCCTTCCAGAACAACATAGAAGCTTTTTACATGCCTAACATCACGTACTCCTAGTATGGCCTTAACTGAAATCAATGGTTCTTACTCTGGGAATGAATTAAAAAATGTTGTTTACCAGAACTCTTACTGGTTCTGAATCAAGGTCAGCAATTAGATACAGTGTTTCTACAACTGGTTGTCTATCAATAAAATAAAAAAGTCAGGTCAAACAGAGCTGAATTGAATTTTTAAAAGAAAATGTCAAATCCAGTAGACAAAGTTATCATTGCAATAACATGTAATCGAATAAAAAAAAAAGTGAAACTAACCTACAAATAATTAAATTACATATACATAACACTATGCATTCTTCATGCTGAACGTGGTTCGAAATTAAACGTTTCTTAATCTGGTTTCAACTATGATCTATGTAAATGTGTGCCTGTGTTTAGGGTTAGGGGTTTTACTGTGTCTGTGATTCAGGGCTAGGGGTTTTACTGTGCCTGTGATTTAGGGTTAGTGGTTTTACGATGCCTGTGATTTAAGGTTAGGGGTTTTACTGTGCCTCTGGTTTTAAGAAAAAATTATTTCTTCCACACAGTCAACTCATATATTTGGCATTCCAATTTTACACCCACAATACATTATGCGCAAACAGTTTCGAGTACGTATCCAGATTCCCTGAATTCGGTTTATACAATGTTATCATTGTTGCATGCAATATACGTTATATAAATAAACTGCACTATAGGATAGTGTCTAGGAATGTTTTAGAAATAAGTCGCTGGTACCTTATGATCATCAGTAATGCATTATTCCATGTGAGTTCTTGGTACAGGATCCTAAACTTGATAATCAATGACTATCTGAGCTTTTATTGGCTGGTTGATTTTAACAGATATTCTGGTCTTTTCTTTAAAAGCCAATTCATAGATACTTACATACATACATGCATACATACATACATACATACATACATACATACATACATACATACATACATGTTTCGACTCTATAGTCTTAAACGAAGTAACAGAAGGTGAAACCCAACAAGTTTTGAAGAATTCAACAAATAATTTATCTAGAACACAAAGTGAACATTTAGAAGAAAAAAAAACTTACAGAATTGTGAATTAAATCCCAATTAACCCTAAATGTTTTGTCACAAGTCCAAAAGTTTCAGTTCCAATTGAATTCCAGTGGTATTCCAATTACGTTCCATCATTTAATGTATCGATGTGTCTGTAGTCTCGAATGCGCTAATATGCCAGTGGCCTGGATTGTGGCGATGCATTAAAGACAGCATTGCGAATATGCATTGCCATGTTTTGAAGACAGCGAATCTGCATTGCTATGTTTTGAAACAGCATGGCGAATACGCATTGGTATGTTTCGAAGACAACACAGAGAACATGCACAGCTATATTTTGAAGACGGCGTGGCGAATATATATTGCTAGGTGTGAAGACGGCATGGCGAATATGCGTTGATGCATTGCTATGTTTTGAAGATAGCAATGCAAATATATATTGCTATATTTGAAGAAGGCATGGCGAATATGCATTGGCACATTGCTGTGTTTTGGAGGCTGCACTGTATATATATATATATATATATATATATATATATATATATATATATATATATGTTTTGAAGACGGCATGGCAAATATGCATTGCTTTGTTTTGAAGACGGCATGGCAAATATGCATTGCTTTGTTTTGAAGACAGCATGGCAAATATGCATTGCTTTGTTTTGAAGACAGCATGGCAAATATGCATTGCTTTATTTTGAAGACAGCATGGCAAATATGCATTGCTTTATTTTGAAGACGGCATGGCAAATACGTATTGCTCTTTATTTTATAACAACATGATAGATATGGATTGCTATGTTGTAGGTAATATTAGTCTACAGCTCAAGTGAAGCTTGAGATTAAAGCTTAAAACATAAACAGCAAATGCAGCATTCAAAACATTTTCAATGCAGATTCACGAACTAATATTGTCAAATCTCAAAACGAACAATTACGAGAAACCTATATATATATATATATATATATATATATATATATATATATATATATATATATATATATATATATATCCCTATACAGATGAGCAAAATATTACATTTTCAATACCATCAATATACAGATGAAAAAATATAACATTTTAAATACATCAATATAATCATGACAGAAATATCACATTTTCGAAGCAATCGATACCGGATTAGGTTGGTAGGAGATACTCATAAAATTTCAAAAAGGATCAACATCCCCCATATATGTCAGTATCAATATCAATGCGTTGTGACCGCTCCGGTGGCCACGTGTTAGAGCATCTGCCTCAGATGCGGGAGGTCGCGGGTTCGAACCGCGGCCAAGTCATACCAAAGACTTGTAAAACTGGCACTAACAAATGCCTCAGCATTTTGAGGTTAGTGTTTTGTTACGTATATGTAATTAAATTATTTGTGTGTTAGTTTTAAATTTCTTTTTATTTTATTTTTGTTTCATTACATTTCATTGTAAGATAATATTTTTACTGGATTTGACATTTTTCCCAGTAAACTTAGTTCAGTTCTTTTATCCTGATTAAAACGTAGTAGATTGCTACATTATATTTTTAGCTGACCTAGTTCTTGACCTTGGTTCCGATTTCGTAAACACTAAGTGAAAATGATTGGTCAATACCAAGGTCATGTTCAGCCCACGTGTTAGCTCTGTTGTAAATAGTGTTTTTTAAATTCATTTCCAGTGTGGGAATCAATGATTCTTAACTAGGACTATTCTAGCCTATGTGCTAATTGACTTTTAGTGAGTGATCACGTGACCCATCACGCGGGCTTGAAATTACGTTTTAGTTGGGTCTGATACTCATATCTCAGTGAATAATAGTCAGTCGTATTCTACACCTTTAGAGCTCAAGGTGTTTTTTTAATGTTGATGCCAGTTTGATTTAGACTTCTTCTATTTTTTGGATTTAATAATTTATATTCTCTGGAAAACATACAAGTGCTCTTCTTCATAAAAATCCTTGGACAAAGACATTTAGTGGAAATTTATTCTGGAATTCTAAACTGGAACATTATAAATTGTGATTCAACGTGGAACTGTTGATATCAGTACAACGACCTCATCTGACGTCATTGTCTTCCATATTGGAACTTCATCGGGATTCGAACTTTGATTCATTTAGAATTTTTAGTGATAGGACTTATATTTTTAAATTCTAGTATTAATTTTTGGATTATATTCACAAACCGTAAGTCCTTTTTCATATTTTAACCTTGTTTTCTAGGGAAATAAATTATATTGTTAAATTTACATATCTTGTTGGCTTCACTCTTTTCATTTGTTACTTTTGTACGAGCCTATACGTAACAAAAGAAAATTGGGGTCTCATCCGGGATATATGAATTTTGGCAAAAATACTTCAGAAAAGTGTTTTTTAAAATTTAAATTCCCCTTGTTTTTAAATCCCAAGTACTATTTCATATTTTGTTTGAAATTTTTAGTGGAATCAACAGGCTTCTTTTTCGCAATGTCATCAAAAGTGGAGACTTTTCTTTCTAGTCCTACTCAGGAGCAGTTGGATAGTTTGAAAAAAGATGAGTTGCTTGAACTTGCCAGAAAATATAATCTTTTTGAGGCAAAATCTTCCTTAACGAAGCAAGAAATAAAAAAACATTTTGATCCAGGATTTAGCAGACAAGAATGTTTTTGATAAAAGTGTTTTGGGTTCGATCAGTAAGTCTGTATCAGACTGACATAAAAATAAAGGAATTGAAATTAAAATACAAGATGGAATTAGAGTTAAAGAAGCTGGAACTTCAGAAAGATAAAGAGAAAAAACAAATACAAATGTAACTGCAATTGGAAAAAGAAAAAGAATAAATGCAATTACAAAACTAACAAATGCATTTACAAAAAGAAGAGAAACAATTGCAGTTGCAATTTGAGAAAGAGGAGAGACACAGACAGGAAAGAGAGAATGATAAACAAATGAAGTTACACTTTGAGAAAAAGGAGAGAGAGAGATAGGAGAGAGAGAAAGATAAACAAATGCAGTTACAATTTGAGAAAGAGGAGAGAGAGACAGATGCAATTGCAAAGAGAGAAGGATGAAAGGGAATTTCAAATTAAGTTAAAAGAAACAGAGCTGGCAAGTGAAAAGCACGGTCCCACTTCACATACAAATTCAAGCTTTGATATTACAAGAAATATTAGGTTAGTACCCCTTTTAGAGAAAAAGAAGTAGACAAATATTTTCCTGGTTTTGAAAAAGTCGCTGAAAATTTGAAATGGCCAAGAATTACTACAAGATGTACTAATTGGTAAAGCTAGTGATATTTACCATTCAATTTCAGTTCACCAAAGTGCTGACTATGATGTAGTTAAGGAATGCATTTTAAAGGGTTATGAGTTAGTCCCTGAAGCTTATCGGCAAAAAATTAGGAACTATAGAAAAGATGCTGGACAAACTCATGTCGAATTCGTAAGAGAAAAAGAGCATTTATTTGATAGATGGTGCTTAGCAGAGAAAGTTGAACATGATTATGAAAGTCTCAAACAACTTGTATTACTTGAAGAGTTCAAGAACAGTGTCCATAGCGATATTCAGACTTGTCTTGAAGAGCGTCAGATCGAAACCATGGAAAATGCTGCTCGTGCTGCTGATAAGTATTTCTTAACTCATAAAGTTTCTTTTGTAGGCAAGTCTTTCACTCAGCAGTCTACTAGTAAAAATTTATTTCAGCCTAATACGACTCCTTCTAAAACTCAGTCTGACACAACTTCTAAAAATCAAGCTTCTGATAAACTTGATTCAAAATCCTTGTCTCTCCCTACGTGTACCTATTGCAAGAAGAAAGGACACGTTATTTCTGATTGCTTCAAATTGAAATAAAGGCATCAGAATCAAGATAGACCTATCCCAAATGCTCTTATTTCTAGGAGGTCAAGGTCACGGTCATGTATTGAAAGCAATACATTTGTTGGGTCTAAAAAAAAAAACAGTCTGATTTTATTATGGAGAATTATGAACCATTCATGTCGAAGGGTTCTATATCACTCTTGGGTGATTTGGCCAATCCTATCCCTATTAAAATTTTAAGGGATACAGGAGCTTCTCAGAGTCTTTCATTATCAGGTACTTTGCCTTTTCCTGAGAAATCTTCTTCAAATGAGAGTGTTCTCATTCAGGGAGTAGAGTGCGGTTTTGTTAATGTTCCTCTCCATTGTGTAAATTTGTCATCAGACTTAGTTTCAGGACCTGTGGCAGTCGTGATAGTGACTTCTTTACCCGTTCAGGGCATTCATTTATTACTAGGCAACGACCTAGCTGGAGACAAGGTTGTGGTTAATCCACTTGTAACTGACAAGCTTTCTTTGGATCAGAAAGTTGATCCAATTGAAAATGAATTCCCTGATTTATACCCAGCTTGTGCAGTTACTAGAGCTATGGCAAAAAAAGCTCTTGAGAATGTTGTTGTTGTTGTTGTGGGGCTTAACGCCATTTTTCAGCACACGATAGGCTATACATGGTGGCCAGTATTAATGGTGGAGGAAGAAACCGGGAAATCCCCGGAAAGAACCACCGACCCACGAGAAGCTACTGTCTTGAGAATGATTTTGATAAGGAAAATATTCCTTTAGCTGACACATATACTATTGGTTAGGCTTTTGGATCAATCAAAAGGTATTGATCACAGTGATCCTCTTTTAACTACTCATTCTCTTTTATCTAATCGGGGTGACAAACGACAATCACTTGTCGTCGAACAGGAAAAGGATCCTGAGATCTCCTATTTGTTTCAGAGGGCCATTAGTGAAACTGAAGCCACTGAAGTACCTGTTTGTTATTTCATTAAAAATAGAATTCTTATGAGAAAATGAAGACCTCCCGAGGTACCTGCTGGTGATGAGTGGTCAGTGAACTATCAGATTGTAGTTCCAAAATCTTACAGACAGGAAATACTTAGTTTGGCCCATGAAACTCCTCTGGCTGGTCATTTAAGGATTAATAAGACTTGTCACAAGATCTTGACTCACTTTTATTGGCCAAAAAATCAAAAGCGATGTTTGTAAATACTGTAGATCTTGTCATACTTGTCAAATGATAGGAAAACCTAATCAGAAGATACCTAAGGCTCATCTGCAACCTATTCCTGCATTTGACGAACCATTGAGCAGAATAATGGTAGATTGTGTTGGTCCCTTACCTAAGACCAAGTCAGGCAACCAATATTTGTTGACCATTATGTATGCGTCAACAAGATTCCCAGAGGCAATTCCTTTGAGGAATATTAAAACCAAAACTATAGTAAAAGCTTTGATAAAGTGTTTTTACTCAATTTGGCCTTCCTAAATCTTTCCAATCGGATCAAGGGTCAAATTTTATGTCTGGAATTTTCTAGCAAGTTATGTATGAATTAGGCATTCAAATCTTCTGCTTATCACCCTGAAAGCCATGGGGTTTTAGAAAGATTTCATCAGACTTAAAAGAATATGATTCGATCATATTGCTTTGATAGGGGTAAAAATTGGGATGAAGGCATTCATTTACTTTTGTTTGCTGTTAGGGAGTCTGTTCAAGAATCTTTAGGATTCAGTCCCATTGAACTAGTTTTCGGACAAACTGTGCGTGGACCATTGAAGCTGTTGAAAGAGAAACTTCTTTCTAATGAAGATACTGAACTTAATCTTCTTGATTATGTATCTAATTTTAAATATAAGTTGTCAAAGGTTTGTGATGTCGCAAGAGCGAATCTGCACTCTACTCAGTCAAAAATGAAATTAAGGTATGATACAAACTCAAAGGAAAGGAGTTTTTAGCCTGGAGATAGAGTTCTAGCTCTCTTGCCCGTTCCACAAAATCCTCTTCAGGCCATGTATTATGGTCCGTACACGGTTGAAAAGAAAGTAAATGAGGCGAAAACAAAAACAACTTTGCCACATGTACATGTTAAAGGAGTATATTGAAAGAGATAGCCAGGTAAATCATGCAGTTAATTTAGTTGTACCTGTCCCACTCACTGAGGATTTAAGTGAAGGAATTCAATCGGACATTATTGATTTTGGAGTGACAAATCTTCGGAATTCGACTATTATGAATAATCTGGACCAGAAACTTTTACATTTGCAACAACAGGAAAGGAATGAACTTATACAGCTATTATTTCAATATGAGCACTTATTTCCAGATGTTCCTACAAGGACAAACAAAATTATTCATGACGGTGAAATTGTAAATTTTAAATCTGTGAAACAACACCCATACAGGATGAACCTTCTCAAACAGGAATACTTGAAAAAGGAAATTCAGTATTTACTGGAGAATGATTTCATAGAGCCCAGTAAATGTGACTGGAGTTCGCCATGTATAATTGTTGACTTCACCCTTTTCTTTTGTTACTTTTGTACGAGCCTACACGTAACAAATGAAAATTCGGGGCTCGTCCGGGATATGAAAACGGGACCTCTCGCACCCGAAGTGAGAATCATACCCCTAGACTGATAACCTGGTGTCAGAATAATCTGACTTGGTGGGACATCATGTTACGTGTCTGCGGCATGATGCCCCAGTGCTAGACATCACTGTAAATGGACACAATGCACGCATCGTAGCGATATGACTGAAAAATTGTTAAAGCTACGTTGAAAGTCCAAATCACACACGCACACTCACCATGTTGTCTCCCACCCACCCAAACTTTGTGCCGAGAGGGGAGTGTCTTGAGAAAAAGCTCCACTTCCTCCGCTTTTGATCCATTTTAATGTAAGGAACGAAAATGTACAACGTTGTTCACGTAATATAATCGAAGAATTACTGAACCTAAAAACAAATTGAAAACCAATGTCGTACAAAAAGCAAATCAACTTACAGTTTTTACACTTCCTGAGAAGAGTATTTTTTAATATATTCTTCATATTCCTGTCTCTTTCAATTAAATACTTGAACATCGTTGTATGTTCCCAAAATACAAAACATCAAAACGTTTGACACTTACCCATGTTCACCAACATATGACGAGTCACTAACAAAGATGTCCTGTCGAAATTACCAGTTAGTTACATGTAACACTACTACAGTAGGTTAAATAATATACATTTCAGAACAAAATGCATATTCAAATAAACAAGAATAAAAACAAACATGATTCATGATACAAATAGAGTCGAAGCTCAGAAACTGAAACGTGACAGTGAGACATAGTCGAATACAGATACATCCGGGGTCTACGTATATGTTGGTAACAACATGGAGTTACTTTGGCTAAAGGACTATTACATAGTTTGCAATCTAAACTTGTGATATCAGGGTGTATCGGATTTGGCTGACGTCATCTTATAAATATCGAAATATACTGTCGTTGTCTTTGGTGTTCTTCAACATAAAACAAACATTTTAAATGAAGCTTGTTTGAAACAATGTATGCTTCTTTAGAATATTTTATAACCCAACAAAGAATGGTGCAGCGAATGCAAGAATTTGATGTAGTGTCGATCCATGCATTTCACGCTACGTGACAAATGTTTCTGCAATTGATCCTGGTTTTGAATCAGCGACTTGCTTGAATTGGTAACCGATTGAAAACGGAACGCAATGGCGGAAAACATGAGTAATCAAAGAAAGCAATCATGCTTACAATGGTGCATGTTTCTGATCAGCTGTAAAAACAGCAATCTACATGAAACGACAAAAGACCGCCTGACATAAAAAGATGATTAAAGCTGCAGGTTCAGTAAATCATTAAGAATGATTTCAGTTAATTGCTCTGCAAAGGGAATTTTATATTACAACTACTGCTTCCTAGGAATGCATGGAAACACTTGAGGAAAAGAAACATCGATGACTTTATACCTTTACTTCTACGAGTTGTTTTCGAGAGATAATTCGGTGAATAGTTGAGAAATCTAGATTGCTAGACCAGTAATTTATGTTTTGTGCTTCTAGGCACAGAGAACATTAAAACTCGAATTCGAAATTACTGTTTTGAATATCATTAAAATTACTCGACCATTCAGACTAAACTACAAGTACTGCTGTGTCGTCTGCTAGGATTTTTCCAGGTAAATAAATTGTTCAGTATTACATTATGAGCAAAGTGTTTCTTGGTTCGGGCTAAGGCTAAAAGAAAATTTTACGATAATCTAATCTGCAGCAGTTGCAATGTTTTACTCACTAGAGTCTCCAAAAAAATGTAATGTCTGTGCTTTTTCTCATCACGTGGTAATAATTATGTCTACTGATTCAAAACATACTGCACAAATAAGAGTTACAAACCTGCAACTGGTTATGCCGATCAACTGATCGCCTAAAATGAACACTGCAAATGTTTGGAAAATCAGCAAATCTATTTGATTCATGTGTACATGAGACCTGCTATTTTGATATGTAATTGCTATGTTCTCTACGGGACAAGCCTTATCGTCTGCTAATAAGCATGTATCTCTACAGTGTTATTCAATGTTAGGCATAACATATAATGTTGAGCCTATTAATAGCTACACTGCATTATCATAGGCAAAAATTGCCTAATTCATTTAGATTATCTGCAGATTAAGCATAAATAAATAGCGTATGTACTTCTGCAAGTAGGTGTAAGGTAAGGCATAATCTCCGTTCCCACCATGCCCTCAATAGTCGCACGGAGTGAAAATGTCTGGCAATACCGACGTGACACTAGCGACAGAAGTGACTGAGTGCTAATTATGTGTTAGTTCATTATTGCCGAGTATATGGCGACAGTAGTGACAGAGCGCTAGTTATATGTGTTGGTTCCTTATTGCCGGGTATATGGCGACAGTAGTGACTGCGCGCTGGTTATGTGTGTTGGTTCCTTATTGCCGGGTATATGGCGACAGTAGTGACAGAGCGGTAGTTATGTGTGTTGGTTCGTTATTGCCGGGTATATGACGACAGTAGTGACTGAGCGCTAGTTATGTGTGTTGGTTCCTTATTGCCGGGTATATGACGACAGTAGTGACTGAGCGCTAGTTACGTATGTTGGTTCCTTATTGCCGGGTATATGACGACAGTAGTGACTGAGTGCTAGTTACGTGTGTTGGCTCCTTATTGCCGGATATATGACGACAGTAGTGACTGAGTGCTAGTTACGTGTGTTGGTTCCTTATTGCCGGGTATATGACGACAGTAGTGACTGCGCGCTGGTTATGTGTGTTGGTTCCTTATTGCCGGGTATATGGCGACAGTAGTGACTGGGCGCTAGTTATGTGTGTTGGTTTCTTATTGCCGGGTATATGGCGACAGTAGTGACATAGTGCTAGTTATGTGTGTTGGTTCCTTATTGCCGGGTATATGACGACAGTAGTGACTGAGCGCTAGTTATGTGTGTTGGTTCCTTATTGCCGGGTATATGACGACAGTAATGACTGAGTGCTAGTTACGTGTGTTGGTTCCTTATTGCCGGTATATGGCGACAGTAGTGACTGAGTGCTAGTTACGTGTGTTAGCTCCTTATTGCTGGGTAAATGACGACAGTAGTGACTGAGTGCTAGTTACGTGTGTTGGTTCCTTATTGCCGGGTATATGACGACAGTAGTGACTGCGCGCTAGTTATATGTGTTGGTTCCTTATTGCCGGGTATATGGCGACAGTAGTGACTGGGCGCTAGTTATGTGTGTTGGTTCCTTATTGCCGAGTATATGGCGACAGTAGTGACAGAGCGCTAGTCATGTGTGTTGGTTCCTTATTGCCGGGTATATGACGACAGTAGTGACTGAGCGCTAGTTATGTGTGTTGGTTTCTTATTGCCGGGTATATGACGACAGTAGTGACTGAGTGCTAGTTACGTGTGTTGGTTCCTTATTGCCGGGTATATGACGACAGTAGTGACTGAGTGCTAGTTACGTGTGTTGGTTCCTTATTGCAGGGTAAATGACGACAGTAGTGACTGAGCGCTAGTTACGTGTGTTGGTTCCTTATTGCCGGGTGTATGATGACAGTAGTGACTGAGTGCTAGTTACGTGTGTTGGTTCCTTATTGCCGGGTATATGACGACAATAGTGACTGAGTGCTAGTTACGTGTGTTGGTTCCTTATTGCCGGTATATGGCGACAGTAGTGACTGAGTGCTAGTTACGTGTGTTGGCTCCTTATTGCTGGGTAAATGACGACAGTAGTGACTGAGTGCTAGTTACGTGTGTTGGTTCCTTATTGCCGGGTATATGACGACAGTAGTGACTGCGCGCTAGTTATATGTGTTGGTTCCTTATTGCCGGGTATATGGCGACAGTAGTGACTGGGAGCTAGTTACGTGTGTTGGTTCCTTATTGCCGGGTATATGACGACAATAGTGACAGAGCGCTAGTTACGTGTGTTGGTTCCTTATTGCCGGGTATATGACGACAGAAGTGACTGCGCGCTAGTTATGTGTGTTGGGTCCTTATTGCCGAGTATATGGCGACAGTAGTGACAGAGCGCTAGTCATGTGTGTTGGTTCCTTTTTGCCGGGTATATGACGACAGTAGTGACTGAGCGCTAGTTATGTGTGTTGGTTTCTTATTGCCGGGTATATGACGACAGTAGTGACATAGTGCTAGTTATGTGTGTTGGTTCCTTATTGCCGGGTATATGACGACAGTAGTGACTGAGCGCTAGTTACGTGTGTTGGTTCCTTATTGCCGGGTATATGACGACAGTAGTGACTGAGTGCTAGTTACGTGTGTTGGTTGCTTATTGCCGGGTGTATGATGACAGTAGTGACTGAGTGTTAGTTACGTGTGTTGGTTCCTTATTGCAGGGTATATGACGACAGTAGTGACTGAGTGCTAGTTACGTGTGTTGGTTCCTTATTGCTGGTATATGGCAACAGTAATGAATGAGTGCTAGTTATGTGTGTTGGTTCCTTTTTGCCGGGTATATGACGACAGTAGTGACTGAGTGCTAGTTATGTGTGTTGGTTGCTTATTGCCGGGTATATGACGACAGTAGTGACTGAGTGCTAGTTACGTGTGTTGGTTCCTTATTGCCGGGTATACTAAGACCCGTACGGAGGAGGAGAGGTGTTGTTCGAACTGAGGTTAAAGTAAAATAATTTGCAATGTGGAACGGTCAGGAGCCATGGAGTTTTACTAAATATTCTGCCAAAATTATCTATTACACATTCCAAATTAATTTTATATTTATTTACACATCATTCATAAGTACAGTTAAATATCAATTAAAATATTTTTACTTAAATATATATGCAAAATATTGATTTTATTTGAAATACTTGTAGTTGAAGAAATCAAAACAGTTGGATATATGTTGATATTTCTCAGTCTTAAACAAATTAAAATACTTCTACACAGAAAAAATTAATACAAAAATGAGTGAGAACAAGTTACAACCCCCTGTAATACATCTTCAAACTTAAAATAATTAAGACGTATGAATAAAACAAAAATAAATAAAAGCATAGTCAAAAGATGCACAGAGATTCATTTAAGAGCACTTTAACTGAGTATATATTACACGGACGTAACAATGAATACTTTTTCAACGACTCTGACGAATATTTTAAAAGTAACATCATAAGAAAATCAGCAGGTTGAGGCTGATCTACTTAAAAACAAGTATATATTTTTTATTCCCGAACAAGGTTTCTAAAAGCCTGAACAGTGGTGAAAATTGATAATGGCATTCCACGTTTAAGCGACCTTCAAGAAACTGAATTTGGGCAGAAAATAAGCGAAAGTACAAATGACAAGACTAAATATGAGTAGTGTATAGGGGCGATAGGGCCCTCATCATGCCAAAGAAGGAAAATCAGCCTGGGGTGATATGGCCCCACGATTTATAGGCCCAAAACCACAGCCTGGGGTGATATGGCCCCAATGGGAAATTTTGTATTAGCGACTAGCACACCCTGGGCCTGTATAGCGACAAGAGGAGTGAAACAGGTAGGGTGACATCACGGTACTGGACATTGGCAACAATGTAGCAAGGTAGTACCGTGACGTCATGCCACCTGTGTCATTTCTATAGACAAACACGAATCAGTCGCGTTCGTGTTTTAGTAGAGTAGGTTTTATATATTCGTTTTTTTCCCATAGATTGATGAACATCAATCTATCCTACACAAATTATAAAATCGACTAAACAAATTTTTTAGGGAAGAGAGAGAATAAATACCTACACAAATTATAAAATCGAAATAAAAAAATTTTTAGGCAAGAAAGAATTAATATCTTTTCGAGGCAATGGAGTGGCCTTGAAAAGGGCCGTTGTTTGTTATATTAACACCATTCCGTTAACATAGAGGGCATCGCATAGGTCTTCTTCTCTTCCTCAAACTTCGTCTAATCTCTGGTCCATAAACCAGAACTCGCTTCAGACAGCCTTGTCTTTCCACATAAGTCCTTCTTTTCCAAATGCTTGTCTCGGTGATCCTAACGATTCACCATGCTGATCTGACATATATGGGTAAGTCCGCACGGACAAACAACGACGATACGAAAGTAGACGATTCAACGTTGGTCCACATCTTTGTGACGAGAACAGGTGAAGGGAATGAAAGTGAACCGCGTTTATTTATAGTGGAAGACCGGATCGAAACGGATTGAAATTGTCCACCAATCCCAACACGCGTTACAAAATTCAGTCACTTCGCGGAGTCTGTCTTCCAATCCGAAGAGAGCTACCTGTGACGTCACATTCCCTATATAGGTGCGCTAGCGTCTGTGCGCAGTGAATCGATGCAGCATTGTTTTGTGAAACATGACTGAAACTAAGAAGACGATGAATTGGGGTGCACCGGCTGTGGAGACGAAAAGCGATGGCATAGCAGTGGCTACCAAAGTTAACACTGCGCTACTTCCAGAAGAGGTTGATTTCAACTGGGATTTAGTAGATTTTTTCTCTTCTTCGCAAGAATTTGTTATGGTACCAGTACCTCCGCCACTTCTCCTTCTTTACCACACGTCGACGATTTTAAACAAAGACAGAAAGAAGAAATGGAGAAATTTTTACAGCAGCAGAAAGAGGCAGAACAAGCATTTCTCCTTGAACAGCAACAGCGAGAAGAAGAAGAGGTAAGAAGGAAACGACAGGAAGAAGAAGCAGTAGAGAAGAAACAAAGTCTAGGAGAGAAGGAGAACAGTGAAAGTCAAACGATAACGGTACTCTTGGACATTTTGGCCGAGTTAAGAAGTCTGAAACAAATGTATCAGACTTCTTTATTACGACCCAAGAGAAAAAGACCTTCCCGAGCCAAACAGCCTAACTCTGTTACTACACCGGAGATACCACCCCTAGTGATTTCTACTAAATCATTGACAGGAGCAAGTTCAGAAGTAGGCCTTGGCCGTGACAAAGGCTTAAGACAGTTAAAGCGGATTGCTTCTCGTTCCTGAGTTTGTTCTAAGGAAAAAAAAAAAAAACAAAAACACCCAACGGTCCTTTTAGGGGCCACTCACTTCTTTCGAAAAGAGATACTATTCATTTTGCCAAAATCAATTAAAACTCAAAATCCCTTGTTTAACCCTATGATGTACGTGTTGTGAGCGCATGAGTGTAGGTCCTTATTATTCTAAACAATCAAACCCAAGTCTGGTCTATTCTGGTACAGATTTTTACAATTCAATATCACAACATAACACAACACAACACTTTTAAAAAGTTCATAGACTCCTTCTGTGTCTTTTTTCTTCTTCTTTCACTCTCTGTTTTCTTATTTTCTTTACTTTCACAAGTTTTTCCTCCTCTTCTTCCTCACATTTTTCTCTTCTTCTTTTCTTTTCTGTCTTCTCTTTCTGAACGTGACGGGGTTCTTCCTTTGCCGAGGGCACCTCTTCTTCTTCTTCCTCCTCCTGCTCCTGTTGTTTCTTAGGGCACTCTGAAGACCAATGTCCTTTCTCTTTACAATGATAACAAGTATCTTAACTTTTGCCTCTTCTGACACTGGTCTTGCTTTTATGACGATCTGGACATTCTGTAGCCCAATGCCCTTTGTTCTGGCAGATATAGCAAGTGTCTTGACTTTTATCTCGAAAGGAGGGAGAGTAGTCCGTCGGCTTGTCTGAAGAAAACTTTCCTATGACACCTCGCAAAGCTCTGATCAGAAGTTCGATCTGTGTGGGTTCTTCCATCGTGCTGATCGACTTGAGAGTGAAATGAATACTGAGAGGGAAGGCACCAGTCCTTTATATATGCACTAAGCCTAACATGGATATATAGGGGTCCATGGCCTTTCAAATGTAGTCATTTGACTTTTTGCAATCAAGATGAAACGATCGCATCATTTCGTAAAGAAGGGAGAAGAAAGTAAGAGGCAGAAACGTGATTTATCGCCTCGCACAGTAGCTGAAGTCTTGGCTCAAATTCATGCCAGCGATTTTGAAGATGAGATGAGTGAGCCAGAATCTAAGCCCAGAGAGTCTACACTCAGTCCAAGTTCATCACCACCAGTAAACACTGAAAGTACTACCACATTCGAGAGACGGACAAACGTTCCTCCAGAAAATTTAGAACTACGGCCTACACGTACGCGGTGAAGTTTAAAGATTTCAAGTCCGACGTACCGTTGGAGAAAGCAGAAGGGTTCATCACCGATGTGTGGGATTCTTTGTTAACCACAATGAAACGGCAATCTCAAGCCAAAGAAGACGATCGCTCGAGACTTTCCATTCATCACGACAATTTGAAGTCCCCCGTTTCGATCGAGTTTAGCAGTCCAGCAGAATTGACACCTTCCAAAGTCATGGACAAGATTCAACACGTGCAGCAATCCAACGATAAGTTTCACATCACCGATGGAAAAGCGACACTGTTCATGACCCACGTGTCTCTTCCCCAAGGGACAGGACAACGCAAAAAGGTGATCTTGGTAGACAATCTTCGCAGCATCAAGCACAGCATCGTTCAAATTAACAACCCTCAAGACCAGATGTGCTTAGCCCGCGCGATCGTGGTGGGACGAACGTATGCCGACAAGAGCGACACCAAAGAATGGAAAAGAGCCTGGAAAACTATTCGACGATCGGACCGAATCAAACAACGAAGAGAAGCAGAACTCCTGTTACAGCAAGCGGGGATATCCAAAGACACACCCTGTGGCATTCCTGAAATGCAAAAATTGAAAAAGACGTCTTGGCTCCACGCTACACCTTGAAAGTGCACCCTCAAGAAGTGCGCGGACCTCTGTTGTTTCGAGGCAAAAATTTCAAAGACGGAAAATACATTCACGTCTATCATCACGATGAACATTTCGATGCCATCACCAGTATCACTGGATTCCTGTCATACAGTTATTACTGTGAGAAATGTGACCATGGCTATAACAATCGAGAACAACACAAGCATTGCGAATCGGAATGCTCAGGATGTTTAGCCTCTCAGCCCTGTCTGGACCAAGGACAAGAAAGAGTGCATTGAACAGCTTGTCAGCGCACGTTTGTCAGCCCTGCCTGTTACCAACAACATCTAAAGACGCAAGGTTCACAGCGGAAAAGTGCTTGTCAACTCCTGAGATTTTGCCCTGCTTGTGGACAAGGCATACGTACCAATTGTGCCAAGGCGCACGCATGTTCAGGAAAGAAACGATGTCACATTTGTCGCCAAATCGTGGACTTAGAACATGAATGCTACATTAAAAAAATCCAAACATGAAGAAGAAGAAGATAATGACCAGAAGAAAGGCCATTTCATCTTTTTCAATTTCGAATGCATGCAAGAGACTGGCATTCACATTCCTAATTTCTGCGTGGCTCACCGAGCGTGCGAGAAGTGCATCCAAAAACCTATCTTGACTCATTGCCCTCACTGTAGCAAGATTCCTGGAGGACGTGAAAAAATCTTTCGGGGACCGAACACGCTAGCCGATTTTACCCAATGGATCTTAAACCCTATTGACGAAACGGGGAGTCAAGAAGACATCGAACGTTACGGAGATTGTCATCGCTATGCCATGGTGATGGCTCACATTTTCTCGGGATACGATGGACAGTTTCTGTTGAGATACTATACGGAACAAAGTACCGAACTTCCGAAAGTGACTTTGAATAGAGCCAAAATCATTTCCATGCAAGTGGGTCAAGTGCAGTTTAAAGATTCAATGAGTTACTTGGCCATGTCTTTGAGTCGCATGCCTAAATCGTTTGGAATGACAGAAATGGCCAAAGGCTATTTTCCGCACTTTTTCAATACCGAATCCAATCAACACACCGTTCTACCCATTTGCCTGAGGCTCGCTACTACGACCTCGACAACATGCGTACCGAACAACGAGACGCACACCTCGGACACTTTCGACTTTCAGGAAGAAATGTTAAAATATTGTCGTTCCGACGTAGACATTTTACGGTGTTGCTGTGGAAAATTTCGAGAACTGTTCATGGAACACGGAGGGATCGATCCTTTGAAAGAAGCCTGCACCATTGCCAAAGCGTGTTCCTTAGTGTATCGCCAACGATTTATGCCCGAAAACACCCTAGCTCTCATCAGTCCTCAAACAACCAATTTTGTCAAACCTCAATACTCGGTCAAAGCCCTACGCTGGCTACATTACTTGTGTGACAAGGAAGACAAATGGATCCAACATGCTCGCAACGGAGGAGGCGAAAAAGCCATCGGAAGGTATTCAGTGGATGGCTGGGACTTGGACAACCCCAAGATCGTGTACGAGTTTAACGGGTGCTTATTTCACGGATGTCCTATCTGCTACCCTCAACGTAACACTAAAAATCAGTTTTGACAACGGACCATGGAAGACTTGTATCAGGCCACTTGTCAGCGACGCTTGAAGTTAGAAGAGCAAGGATACAAAGTGGTAGAAATGTGGGAACACGAGTACGATCAGCGATTGAAAACCGATCCCGAGTTTAAGCGCATCGTGGAAAGTTACAAGCTGGTGGACCCACTGAACCCAAGGGACAGTTTGTACGGAGGACGGACGAATGCCACCTGTTTGCTATAACAAGCCGACGAAGAGAAAGGAGAGGAAATCAAATACTTGGACGTGTGTTCTCTGTATCCGTACGTGTGCAAATATTGTCACTTTCCCACAGGGCACCCACAATTGCTGACGGAACACATTGACGTGGACAATATTCGACAATAAGAAGGCTTGATCAAATGTAAAGTCTTGCCTCCCACGTACTTGTACCATCCCGTTTTACCTCACCACTGCCAAGGGAAACTGATGTTTCCCTTGTGCGGTACTTGTGCCGAAACGTGCAACCAAGACCAACCTTGTCAGCACACTCAGGAAGAACGCGCCTTGACGGGAACGTGGGTCAGCGTGGAATTGTTTAAAGCTCTGGACTTGGGATACTAACTGTTAGAAGTGTACGAAATTTACCACTTTCCCAAGACAGAAAAATACCACCAGGGCGCCGAGACTCAGAAAGACATTTTTGCAGACTACGTGAATGCCTTTACCTAAACCCTAACCCTAACGGACACGCTGATATTGACGAACATATAAAAAGGGACATTCAAGACTGATAGTTCATTGTCAATACAAACGCCAAGCGAGAAAAAATGAATCCTTTCAAACAGAAAGTATCTAGCAAGAGTAAACTCGAGTACGATGCTGTGCCTTGCGATTGTAGGGATGCCGTACGCTATGACCTTAGCGATTCAGTACCACATCATCATGGGAACTTTGCTATAAGTACTACTACCATACCTACCATGGAAAGTGATGCTGAGCGTGTCAAACCTGATGGATGCGAAAGCGATGCAACTCGTTATCGTACACCTTTTCACTTTACTGGTTTTCATGGTGGATGTCATCATAATGAAACCATGCGGTTACCACCCTACGGATGTCATGTAAAACTGAGCAGGATCCTGCATATTTCACCGTACCCTCATCGAAATGAACCTGTGAAAGACGAATATTCGTTCCCTGTGCGTTTGCCAGAATACTGTGACTATGAAAGTCGATTCCAAACCTTTCGAGGAAAATGGCCAAAATATCTGGGAGGACCTACCCCTGAAGAATTAGCTCGAGCTGGATTTATCTACTTGGGCGAAGGGGATAAAGTCAAGTGCTTCAGTTGCGGTGTGTCACTTCACGAGTGGGAGAAGAAAGATTGCGCTTACTTGGAACAAGCTCGATGGTCTCCAGATTGTCACTACCTACCTTTAGTGGGACCACGTCATTGAAGTGGGCCTACCATGTCGTGTAAGAAACTAGCTACGGGGCTAGGAGTCAAACACTGGACAACCCCTAGACAAGTATTTAAACCCCACGTAGAAAATAATCTTCAAACATTACCAATCGAATTGCAAGAGAAGATCTACAAGGACATTTGGCAGGGACTTGCCAGAGCCAAATCTCAAATAGTGACTGTAGAACTTTTGTGTCGAGAAATTCACAAGAGGAAATTTACAAAAGTCAACAAACAAGTCCGTTTTCTCTGGATCAAGGGTGCGTTCGTTCTACTATTTCGCTTTAGGCCATTTACATTTGAAGATTTTATTGACATTCTTGACCACTTCCTGGAATGGCAGTGGCCAGAAATTACTCACTTTGTCTATTACTTTCGCTCTAGGAGAAGTGTTTGACTGACATGGTTATGGATACTTTACAAGAGAACATTCGTGGTTTGCCTGTGGAAATGAGAGAACGCATTTACCGTGAGTTCGTCAAAATACAAGTGAAACGCAAAGAACCATTGCATCCGTTACGTCACCGATGTTGAAACTACTGGTACCTAAATGTTATAAGAAGACTAATTCTGATGAAAGTGTCCCAGTGGTCAGACATTGATGAATCGCGTGAAATTCATAAATTTTTGGATACCACTCATTCAACTTACAAGGTGATATTAGGACAGCGAATTCCAACGGACGAGTTAGAGGATTACAACAAATCGTTACAAGAACAATTCTTTCTAGTTCAAGAGGAAACTTCTGTGCGACGTGTTATGTGTGAGTTAGTGACTAAACTTTTTTGGTACGATACTAAAATAAAATCGAGGCTATTCAAAAAGTACACTTATTACCTGACACCAAAGAGAGTATACAAACGGACTACCATGCCACGACCTTTATCATTCGTGATACAACAGATTCCGTGGAAGGAAATCAATGACACTATTGAAACGGTAGAGGATTACGATCGTCTATTACGAGAACTGTGTCCATTGAATTGGGGTGGACGTGTAGTGTGTGTCTTAATGACTTGCTTTTTGGGATTTCGTTTACCAGTCAATTCCTTGTGAACTCTTTACGAACAGTACCTACCACTCCAAAATACATGAAAGTGGTCCCTTTAAATGTACACGAGAGACTCATACTGCTCAAAGCTTTGCGCTTTCATCTTGATACTTCTCAACCTCTACGGGAAAACAAGATTCGTCAACTTTTACGCACTGAAGATGTGTACGACGACGTGTGTGTAGCTTGTGACTTACACCATCACTGGAAAGATGTACGTGACTGGAAAAGTTGGGGGTTTGAGACATGGACAAAAGAAGTGGTACACTATGTCAAAGATTTGTAATCCTAAAAAATTAAAACGTTCCGTGAAAAAAGTAACTTTTAAACCAGTGTTAGTGACAGTGCCAGAAGAAGAAGAAGAAGAAGAAGAAGAAGAAGAAGTCGTGACCGAGGAAAACCAATCTCTTCAGGACAGGACTGTGATCGACATCCCTGAAAGCCATTCCGGGAGGACTCTTGTGTGATTGTGCCAAGGAGTGTAGAGACTCTCAGAACATTACACACTACCCATACGATTTCACCTCTTGATCATCACAAATGTTGTACAGAGACTTGTTTATATTCCACTTTGATCGTTTTGATGTGTCTTTCATTAATGTACTTAGCCATTTGGCTTTTATGTATTTTTGTCTTTCATGTTGTTCACTTTTAAAGATGACAATAAACGTGTCCTGAAAAAAGTATAAAAACTCTTGTCTTGTCTGTCTTTGTGTCAAAAGTGACATTTCTTACACTACTATGACTACCTCTACTGTCTCTGCTCCCTCTTCCTTCACTGTCAAAGTCATTGACGAACACGTTGATCGGACTAGTTGGGAGGCCTTGTATCTTCGCCATCCCTTTAACATGTTCATTGCCGGACCGAGCGGTTCAGGCAAAACCGAATTTGTCAAACGTTTGATCGAACATAAACATCATTTGATCGATCGTCCCCCTCAGCGCATCGTGTGGTGTTACAAAGAGTGGCAATCGGCATACAGCCTTCTGCGAGAAAGTCAAGGCGATTCCATCGTCTTTGTGGAAGGCATTCCTGGAGAGGACGACGGGATCGTGTCTGACCCTAGTCAAACTCATTTGGTTATTTTTGACGACATGTTAAGAGAAGACGAAGAAGAAATTAAAGTCTGGTTTACGCGCAAAGGGCATCATCGTAATGCCAGTGTCATTTACATTACCCACAATTTGTTTCAACAAAGTAAAGCCCATCGTACCATCAGTCTCAATGCTCATTACGTGGTCTTGTTTAAAAGCCCTAGAGATAAATCGCAAGTACAAGTCTTAGCCAAACAATTGGGAACGCCTTGGCTGACAAATGCGTACGACGATGCCACTCAAACCCCACACGCTTATTTACCCGTGGATTTAAAATCCACCACTCCCGATTATTTGCGATTTCGTACCCATCTGTTTCACCACTGGTGCCAAGACGGAGGGCCTGTCGTGTACACGTCCCCTTCATCGACTTAATCACAATCACAAAAAAAATCTATAAAAACCTCGGTCACTTTGACTCTGTCTCACACATAGTCAACATGACGTCCCTTCAGTCTCATCTTCCCATTAAACTGATTCGTGCATTGTACGGTATCAGTCGCGAAAAAAATCCACAAATACGTGCTCGTGCCTTAGAAGCTAGTCTCAAAGAAGTCTTACGATGGTTTACGGTGACAGCACGTCAATTACTGCAAGGCATCATTCAGATTCCACATCAAACCAAACGTTTTTTTTTTGAGAGAAACAAAGGCGCCTTGACGCAACTAGCCGATCCTCGCATCGACACTCAAACCAAAAAGCAAATCATTTTGAAACCTGGAGGTAGCGGTTGTCTTGGAGGTGTCATCATTCGTTCCCTCTTAAAATGGGATCCTAATGCTCCCAAAGTTCTCCGCAAGAAAAAAGCCACGCCCAAAAGTGCCCAGAAGAAAAATAAAAAGAGCAACGGTGTCAAGACTAGGTCACAGCCTCAGAAAAAGAAAAAGAAAGGTCCCCACAAAACAGCTTCTACTCGCAAGAGTGTGTCTCCAGAAACTTCTCCTCCAGCGGTGACACCCTCTTCCTCTTTAGCGGCTGTGGCCGCTGCTCACAAAGTACCTGCCCCCAAAATCAAAGTCCAAGAGAGAACGTGTGTTTTACAGAGTTTACTGGATTTGTCCAAGCAAGAACTCTCCCGATTTAGTCCGTTGCGAACTCCTCCACGACGTGTGTTGCCTGTCATCAAGTTGATACGACGTAAAGAAAATCAGTGGCGACGCATTCCAGTATAACAAAGACCCAAGGCAAACAATACGAATCAGTGTTTTTGTGCTGCTGCACGCCCAAAGATGTCCCCTCCAAGTAGTGTACACCGTTACCATTGTCGTTCTTCTTCGGTCCAAATAGGAAAATGAAAACGAAAAAGACAGTCACGTCATCCTAAAAAGCGCTTAGCCAAACATCGGCGACACTCTCTGAAAAGACACACTCGACCAAAGAAAAGGAGAAGCCACCAAAGGGATGTTTCTTTGGCCCTTTCCTTGAATTCGATAAGATAGCCGATAATTTTGTCACAAGGATAAAGGACAGGCTCCAAAAAACAAAAAAACAAAAATAAAAAGACACATGTCGTGCCATGGATGTCAGTGTTTTTTTTGTGCACCAAAAGATGTCACCTCATCGTCGTTCTTCTGCCCAGAAAGGAAAAAGAAAAAGACAGTCTCGTCATGAGAAAAAACGCTTAGCCAAACATCGACTTCACCCCCAGAAAAGACACACTCGTCCAAAGAAAAGAAGAAGTCACCAAAGAGGAGGAATCTTTCCCAGGGAGTGGGTAGGTCAGATACTCAATGCAGCTAAGTACGGCATGAAAAGAAAAAAAATAAGATAAAAGGACGCATGTGAAACCATAGACTTTAGTGTATGTTGTGCACCAAAAGATGTCACCTCATCGTCTTTCTCCTGTCCAGAAAGGAAAAAGAAAAAGACAGTCGCGTCATGCGAAAAAACGCTTAGCCAAACATCGACGTTATCCCCAGTAAAGACACACTCGTTCAAAGATAAAGAGGAGCCGCCAAAGAGGAGGATTCTTTGGTGATTTTGGAAAACACATCGTCATCTTTATGACGAAGCGACAGTCCTCCCCAAAAAGGATCAAAGGCTGTGTGACAAGTCATCGACGTTAGTGTAGTTTTGGTGTGTGTCCCGGAATCAACAAACAAAGATGTCACCCTAAAAAAGACATCCTTCTTCTATTCCCAAAGGAAAGAAAAGGAAAGGACTGCCTCCTCGTTTAGTCAAAAATTGGGACATGTTGTCTGTCCTGTCCAAAGCTCCTCCACCCATGCTAAAACAACTCATTCAAACTGCCTCCTAAGATGTGATCGATACAGTGAGCGAATGTTGTCTGAACGTCTTCAAAGGCACAATACCTTTGACTAAACATCGGAAAAATTGCTTAGCCAAACATCGACACGTGCTTCGCCAAATGGTCCAAAAGAAAATACCTATTCGCCAAAAGAAAAAGATATTGGTGCAACGCGGAGGATTTTTACCCCTGTTAGGACTTATTACCAATGTAGCGAAACCTATACTGAGTGTAATGGGACATATTTTACCCGCCCTAATTCCAAGATAAAAGACCAAGAAGATAAAAGGACACTGGAGTCAAAAGATCTCAGACGTGATCCTTGAAATCTGATGGAAGGACGAAAACTAGCTTTAGTCCCTTACAAACGATGGATGGAATACCAACGTTGGCAAGAACAACGAACCCCATATTTACCTTCCAATCGTCATTTGACCGAGATGTCCCAGTTACAACATGAATTGCAATCGTTGATGGATCTCAGCGATTTGTCAGAAACGGAAAAATCGCAACGGTACGGTCAGTTGTTGCAACGACTGAAACTCTTTCACCAGAAAGCTTTAGACGAAACAGCTCAACCCACTCTGAAAGATTTTAAGGCCTTGATGAAAAGTCCATCACCACCGCTACCACCTCCAATGGTCAAGACAGAAAGTCCACTACCACTAGTCCCAGTGATCAAGACAGAAAATGAAGAAGAGTTTCAAACTCCACCAGAAAAAGTACGCAAGTTAACAACACCACCTACATCCAGAATTGGTTGGATTAAAAATAGGATGGCTAACTCCTTTTTCCTCAGAAGAGAAAACGAAAGCCAAGAAGATAGAAGTGAAACAAGAACTGATTACCCCTGTTCAAACACTGTCCTCCTCCTCAACACCTATTGCTCGTCGGACACGCAAAGCATTACAAACCAAGAAAATACCACAGAAAGACAAGAGTAGCATCAGTGAAGATTGGATTACTTATTAAGACATGGAGAAGGTGTTAGCCAGCATTTACTACGATCCATCCCATCCCGCAGGTTACGGAGGAGTTCAGAAGCTGTATTCTGCTGCCAGAACTCGACTGAAAAGTATCCGTTTACCTCATGCGCAACGATGGTTACAAGAACAAGCCACGTACACCTTACACAAACCCATTCGACGAAAATTTTCCAAAAGTCGCACCCAAGTGGAAGGTATCGATCACCAATGGCAAGCCGATTTAGCCGATGTCTCTCATTTAGCCACCTACAATCGTGGTTACAAATATTTATTTTGTGTCATTGACGTCTTTTCCAAATTTGCTTGGGTCGTACCATTGACTTCCAAATCGAGCAGTGAGTTAGTGCCAGCCCTGCAACTGGTGTTGAAACAAAGTGGGCGTCACCCTCTTCAATGGCAAACTGACAAAGGCACCGAATTTCTAAACCAAGCTTTCCAAAAAGAATTGAAGAAACGTGATATTCATTTTTTCACCACCGAGAATCCCGAAACCAAAGGTAGCATCGTGGAACGTTTTCAACGCACCTTGAAAGAACGTATGTGGAAATATTTTACGCATCAACACACTCTCAAGTACATTGACGTCTTGCCACACCTCGTCCAATCGTACAATCAATCTTACCATCGGAGTATTGGGCGTGCCCCCCAAGAAGTGACTCCCGAGAACGAAGTGACCGTCTTCGAGCGCCTGTTTGGTACATCCCCGACCGTGCCTGTCCCCAAGAAAGGTGAAGTGTTGGCATCAGGAGACTGGGTACGCATTGGCAAAACCAAACGCACTTTCGACATAGGTTAATTAACCAATTGAACCACCGAATTGTTTCGTGTCACCGAACGTGTGCGTGACCCTCCCGTATATAAATTAGAAGACGTGAACTTGTAAGTGTTAAAAGGAACGCTTTACTTGCCCGAGTTACAACGTGTGACCAAAAAAGAAGACGACGTGTACGAGATCGAAAGCATTCTCGATCGAAGAACCCGAAAAGTAGGAAAGAAACGTGTCAAAGAAGTCAAAGTACGTTGAAAAAGATATCCTCCCAGTTTTGACTCTTGGATCGACGCTTCGCAACTCATCGACTATAAAAAGAAGTGACTATCATGCCCTTCAACACAGCCTCAGTTACTACAGTGACCACTCCGTCGCCCAGTTCTTCTCTGCAAGATCTACAAAAGCAACCCTTGTGGGTGTGGTGTGGGGAACGTGTGCCTAGGACGCAAATCGTCTTTTTTCTGCCAAATCTTTGTGGTGTATTGTGTCATCGGTGCTGCCATTGCCAATTAGAGTTTGCAACAAGGAGAAAAACAATTGTGGATTATTTAACTTAGCAGTTGCATTGGTTGCCTTCTTCCCAATCCGTCTCTGAAATATTCTTCCAACGGAAACAACAACAACAACGGTGGCCTTGCGTCCAACGTCAGTCACCAATCCAATCACAACAATCCTCTTTTAGACACTTCTCTGACTTCCAGTGACTCCTAGGACTCTAGAACTGTGGAATTATGAACAACCAATTTTACTTAACGTTACCCAGTGACAGTTCCATGGAGATGTTTCTCAATAACACTTTGTGCTGTTACACGGCGAGATTACCTCAAGCCATCCAATTGGATCACGAAGCCCATTGGGAAGTGGCTTTAATGGAAATGATTCACCCTACATAAATCAAAAACATCATCGTAAATCAAAACACTTTTACGGTAGAAGTTCATGACGAAGAAGTGCAACAAGCCTTGGATGAACGTAGCAGTATAGCTGACTCTATGAAATCACAAGACCCCAAAACTAAACGAACCACTTATCTGTTGAAAATTCCTGCGGGCTATTATTTTAGTGGTCAACATTTGGTGAACACCATGGCTGACAGGTTCGATTTCATGTTTCGTAAAGTCTTGGAGACAACCAGAAAAAGTGTCACGATCGATTACCACAAAATATCTCGTCGCCTACTCATCAAATTATCTGAGGACAAAGTATTGGCCATTACATTTTGTCCTGAATTGTATGACATTTTGGGTGGAGACGCCAAGTTCATCAAGATTGCAAGCGAAATACCAGCCGTGACCATTAACTCAGATTTTGGGAGATATTTTAGATTCCCTGTAGAAATGAACCAAGAACTGAATTTGATGTTTGTATACTCCGATATGGTGGAGTACAACGTGGTGGGACACACCTCCGTACCGTTACTGCGTGTCATTCCTTTCAAAGTGGATTCTGCCACGGTTGCTGACGAGGAAGGTGGAAACACCTATCACGTTCACCGCGAATTTGTACATCCTCACTATTTCCCCGTCAGTAAGTCTTATTTCGACAATGTCAACATTATTATAAAAGGAGACCTGGTACAAAATATTCCATTCACCAAAGGGAAAGTCACAGTGAAACTCCATTTTCGAAAACGATTACTCTAACTTTTTGTCAGTCATGTATCCTGTGTACCAAGGAGTCGCTCGACAACAAGGACATGGCTTAGGTGATATGCTCAAATCGGCCTTTCGTACAGTGGTTCCTGTTTTGAAACCGATGGTGACACGGGGCCTTAAAAGATGCCGCGTTGACGCAAGGTAAAGAATTTCTCCAAAATGTCATCACTGACGAACAAAACCCCAAAGAAGCTTTCTTGAGAGCAGGCAAAATGTCTTGCTTCAAACGGGCAAAGACCTTTTGGGTCGGCGAGAAACTCCTATAAATGCCCTGGGCAATGCCGAGTCAGGCATTCCTGCTTCCCTGACGCCACAGCAAGGACAAGGCAGAAAAGACGACGAAAACACCCCTTCAGAGGACTTCACACCCCTAGAGCTACAAAGTCTAAGAAAAGAAAAACCGTCTGAGAGTTAGGCATTTTTGACTATTAAAAAAAGAAAATGATGCACCGAGAGTCTTGTGCTTGTTCCAAGTCGGAACTGGATCTGTTTGCTATGCCACCCACGATGATGACGATGCAAGAATCCCAATGGGTCGAATTTCATCCCGTCTCCTCTTTGACGGATTCATCTCCCATCGAGTTTGAAATCAAAGGACAGCCGGAAGATTATCTCGATCTGAATAGCAGTTTCTTGTACCTGAAACTGAAAGTGATCAAAACTGACAACACCAATCCGGGAGCCGATGCCAGAGTAGCTCCCGTCAATAATTTCATGCATTCCTTGTTCAGCGAAGTAGATTTGTACTTGAATAACAAACTGGTCAGCAGTAGCATGGATACTTACCCTTACCGAGCGTACCTAGAAAATCTCTTGACGTACGGAAAAGAGGCCAAGAACACTCATCTGGATGCTTGCGTGGTATGGAAACCTGACACTGCAGGTGAAGACACATTTAACGACACAGCCCTGACAGCCAATGACAATCCTCACAATGTGGGTTTTAACAACCGTCGAAGGAAAATCCTGCAAGGTCGTAGTTTAGAACTGATGGATCGTTTGCATTTGGACATGTGGTTGCAAGACAAGTATTTGCTGAACGGAGTGGATATTCGCCTAAGACTCAATCGCAGCAGTGTCGCTTTCCATTTGATGGCTCATGCCAACGAGTACAAAACAATCATCCAAGAAGCCAGACTTTACATGCGTCGTGTAGAAGTGCTACATAATGCGGGAAACGACATCAGTCAAACATTGAGCAGATCGACCGCCAAGTATCCGATACGACGTGTAGAAGTGAAAACATTCACCATTGCTGCTGGACTCCGATCCAAGATCGAAGATCATCTGTTCCAAAGACAGTTACCCAAACGTTTAATCGTTGGCATAGTCAGTAATGCAGCCCTCAACGGAGCCCAGGATCAAAATCCTTTCCAGTTTAAGCACTACAGAGTGTCCAAGATCGAAATCAGTCGCGATGGCAAGACTTTGTATACCAGACCCTTTCAACCTAACTTTGCCCAGAAGAATTACTTGAGATCGTACTTGTCCCTGTACGAAGCTACGGGGCAACTAGGAACCAACACCAGTTACGGTATTTCGTACGAAGATTATGTCGGAGGTTACACTTTGTGGGCCTTTGATTTCACTCCAGACCAAGGCAGCGATGAGGGACATTTCCACCCTATAAAATCCGGTCAACTGCGTGTGGAACTTCAGTTTGCAGAAGCTCTCACTGAGACAGTCAACGTCATCCTGTATGCTGAATTCGATAATACCATAGAAATCAACAGTTTGAGAGAAGTCATTCTAGACTATTAGACACAATGGAAGACTCCTATCTCTCACTGAACGATAGAGAATCTTTGGACATGGAATGGGAGGATAGCGTGAAAGCAGAATCCCAACACCAAGACAAAGAGGCCGAGGAAGTAGTCAAGTCCAGATGGCCAGAACAAGAACAACATTTAGTGTCCTGTTTTGCTAAACACCTAGCGGATACAATTACGGAATTGTGCAAGAGATATTGTTATGGACGTCAAAACGATCATCCCAGTTAAATTCAACACGATAAATGTATGATGATGAGTCAAGAAGAAAAATTGGACGAGTATCTGGACGAAGCTTGGAGTCTCATCTCAGAAGAAGCAGTGTTGCATGAGTGGTATAAAGGCTTGCGTGATCTTTCCTGCCCTCCATTGACTACTCTAGAGATCTATCGCATCGAATCTCTCTTAGCCCAGAGTGCGGAGACAAGGCGAAGAAACGGCTACTTGACAGATCGTTTCAAACAAAAAGTCAGAATTGAATTGATGACTTGTCATTACCTGTGAAGAAAAAAACAAAACAACACAACAAAAAATGGATACCTGGGAACTTTATTACTTTTTGAACAATAGTTCGTATACTGCTTCTTGGAATCCTGTCGTTTGCGCGAAAGATGAACTACCTCATCGCAAACCTCAAGACCATCAAGCATATGTCATCAACACGGACGAAAGTCATCTTCCAGGAACTCACTGGGTTCCCGTCTACTTCCCTCAAGAGAATTGTGTGGAATATTTTGATTCGTATGGATTACCCCCTTTGGAAGACGATATCATTGACTTTATGAGAAGAAATGCCCAGACGACACGATACAATAATGTGAAATTACAAGGCACAGATTCCATGGTGTGTGGACAATATTGTGTATATTTTCTTCATCAACGTAGTCTTGGATATCCTTTAGAACATTTAGTGACTTATTTTGATCGTCACTCTTCTAGAAACGATGAGAAAATAGATTGATGGTTTTGTGACCATTATAGTTATCTTTTGTCTTTAGCTAGGAAACGTAGTGTACATCAATGGTCTCATGACTTCCATCAATGGAAATCTCACATGATTTCACAACGTTGTCAACCTTGTCAAAAATAATTTGTTTGATGTTATTGTTACTTGTTACTTGTTACTTGTTAGTTGAATAAAAAATGTTGTGTTTTGAAAAAATGTAACTGTGGTTTGTTTTCAAAAACACTGTGAATATATGCTCTTTGACTTCTCTCTATCCCTCACCATGACATGAGCTATCATAGCGTTCCGACACTAAAACCGAGTAGGGATGTTTTCTATCGCGTCCGCGTTTGAACCATATAAAGCGGGTTGGTCTCCAGTCTGACCATCCACTGTTGACTCGTCAACCTATGAACATGCCTTCCAGACTAGCCCAGCTGAACGAAGCTTACGTCAGTTTACATCGTGTCAGGCTAAACCTGATACCTAAACCTGAAGAGATAGAGAATGTCAGGATGTTATCCATAGCCCAAGACCTAATAGAAGAGGTCTTCAGAGAGGAAATTAAGAAAGAACAAGAAGAATGGACTGAGAAGTACAGACTTCAGAAGAAGCAGAGAGAAGAACAACAGAAGCAACAACAGCAGCAGCAGCAAGAACCAGACAGAAGTTTTGTGGACTGCTGTGTGGACACCAAAGAATTCTCTTTCTCTTTCCGCAGAAGCAGTATCGTATAGGAAAGCCTGCCACCAGACGGGGACGCAATCTTAGTAAAAAAGATTGCCATTACTCCCGTTAACAACAACAACAACAACAAAAAAAAACAACAGCCCTTTTCAGGGCTACCCAATACTCTCGAAAAGACATACTAATTCAATTTGACAAAACTTTTAAAATTTTAAAAAAAATAAATAGAAGTGTGTTTATAAGCACTTCGTTTCTTTTGTCAGTAAAAAAAATCCACCCTTTGTTTTTTCTGTCTTGTCCAATCGTGCATGTCTGTGTTTGTAAGTAAAAAAGTAAAAAAGTCAACGTGAGTGCTTCTTTTAGGTCCGCGCGTTTGATGTGATGGTAAATTTGGGTGTTAGGGGATGTTTACCTTCACGTCCGTGCTTCAGGTATATAAAGCGACTTAATCGTCAGTCTAGCTACCATCGTTGACTTGTCAACATTAAAAATGAGCAGCAGATTAGCAAAATTGTTGGAGCTCCAAATGCACCTGGAGTATGCCAGGCGTCTTTTAGACGTACTGGCTAGGGAGGCCATGGCAGAGAAAGACAGGATAGAAGAGGAGGAGAAGAAAAAGAAAGAAAAGGAGAAGGAAGAAAAGTTCCTGCCTCACCTCTTCATGAGACCTCAGTGTGAGGTGAAGCCAGAGATGAGGACACTTCCACAGACAGTAGCAGCACCACAACAAAGACAGCCACAACCAGTACAGCGTGCAGAGGAGGCAAGGAGACCAGATCATCATCATCATCATCCCCGTGTCTGGCACAGAGGACAGAGGGAACAACAAGTATTCACTATTCCACAAACAGAGGAGTGGGATAGTGAAGCCACTCAAGCCCCGTCTGCTCTCCCAACCACACGTGTCAATTGGGAGAATGACTGGAGCAGACGTTGCGTGTGTGGTGCCAGGCCAGGAAGGTGTCACCATTAGCTAGGTGAATTTGGAGTTCAAGAAAAAGCAGCCCTTCTCAGGGCTAGCCAGATCTCTAGAAAAGAGAGACTATTCAATTTGCCATTTCATGTGAATGTAGAGTAGTGTGACTATAAACACTCACTCCTTTACTGATGTGTGTGTGTGTGTGTGTGTGTGTGTGTGTGTGTGTGTGTGTGTGTGTGTGTGTGTGTGTTTGAATGCGCGTTCATTGGTGTGGATAGTAACTAGATGTGTATGTTTTATGCATTCTCCTTCGTTGTTGTGGATAGTATATGGGTGGTGGGGTGTTTTTCTTCTCTTCCTTCGTTAGTGAGGATAGTATATTTGTGTTTTATGCTTGCTCGTTCGTTGGTGAGGATAGTATATATGTGTGTGTTTTATGCTTGCTCGTTCGTTAGTGAGGATAGTATATCCTATTTGAAGTGAGTGTAAGGGATGTTTTCGTTCACGTCCGTGCTTGACATATATAACGCGGAATGCTAGTCAGTCGGGTTACCCACGTTGACTAGTCAACAACTTCAAAAGAAAAAATGAATTTGTTTAATGAATTAAGGCATAGTTATTTCTGGATGATGGATGCAGCCTACGTGGTGGAAAGGCTTGAAAAAGAATGGAGCTAAGTCAATAGCCTCAAGGTAGCCAGGGATCAGGTGGCCGGAATGATAGAAGAGCAGGTGGAAAAATTAAGAGGATTCATAAAGCCTAAGTATGTAAGAGTGGGGACATTGAAGGAAGCCCTTGATCTTGTCCTCCAAGTGAGGAGCTTCTTGCAAGATACATTTAATTGCACAGAGTTGTCTTTTGTCAAATGGGGCTTAGACCAGTTAAAGAAAGCTGAAGACAAGATGAAAAACGTGATGGAAGAAGAAGTGAAAAAGATTAAAAAGACCGGGACAAAAGAAAGAAAGGACAAAGAAAACATAAAGAGAAAAGAAAAGTTTGAGAGACTGAACAGGAACTGGATAAAGATACAGGAAAAGTTTAGAGCTCTGGAACATCCTGACTGGATTCCAGACGACGAAAAGAAGAAGAAGACAGGAATTATTAAAAAAGTGAGAGCGTGGTGGAAGGAGTGGAGACAATAGAAGAAGAAGACAAAGGCCCTTTTTAGGGCCACTTCATATGCCTCGAAAAGATTTATACTTTCTTGCCTAAAAAAAACGAATTTATAAACCCTACTCTACTAAAACACGAACGCGACTGATTCGTGTTTGTCTATAGAAATAACACAGGTGGCATGACGTCACGGTACTACCTTGCTACATTGTTGCCAATGTCCAGTACCGTGACGTCACCCTACCTGTTTCATTCCTCTTGTCGCTATACAGGCCCAAGGTGTGCTAGTCGCTGATACAAAATTTCCCATTGGGGCCATATCACCCCAGGCTGTGGTTTTGGGCTTATAAATCGTGGGGCCATATCACCCCAGGCTGATTTTCCTTCTTTGGCATGATGAGGGCCCTATTGCCCCTATACACTACTCATATGTAACATTACACATAGATACATACGCAGATATATATATATATATATATATATATATATATATATATATATATATATATATATATATATATATATATATATATATATACTTTCTTCTTTCTATATATATATATATATATATACACACACACATACAAACATGTACAAACAAACAGATTAGTTGCGCAGGAGAATTTACCTGGAAGAGGGAGTACCAAATACTTTCATTTTTATTATGCTTTGAAGTGCAGAAGGCGATCATGTAGATAAACCATCAAAATACAAATCTGAAACAATAAGTCATTTGTTTAAACGATGCCCTATTTAAAAAAAAAAGAATCTGATATAAATGTACGAAATATTAGAAGCGAGGAGACAGCGTACGGAGAGAAACTACATCAATCCTATTATAATAACTTAATTCATTTTATTATATTTCTATATGGATGACCTAATGATTATAAAGATGGTAACTTTTATTAGTTTGAAATAAAATGTGTTGCGAAATTGCTGTCATCAAAGATAAAGAGATAACAAGGACAGAATGCTTGTTTTGTTCAATACACCAAAAAACTTACGAATGACAGGGTTACAATGAAGTGAACTCGATCGATATAATGCCTGATGAAGGTTCCCTGTAAAATGCAAAAGCTTGCTACACCAACTGGACCTTCAGCACGTTATGCATTTTGTTTTTGAAGGTACGGTGTACCGGCATATACCTAAGATACAAAACCGGAGATAGACTGCTACCACATTATGGTCTTTAGTGAAATTCAACAAAGTATTGGTCTGTTACAAAGTGAAAATTTAAGAGGAACTTACAGTATTGTGAATTAAATACCAAATAAATCGAAATATCACAAGTCTACAAGTCTAGAACGAATTGCAATATTGAATGTGCTTATGTAAAAGTATGCAAATAGTCTTAATGAATTGAAACGATATAATACATAATGTCTTTGAATTCGCAATAATAAAAAAAAAGCATTTAAGTCCAAAAAGTCAACGCGCCCTTTGTAATAATATTTGAATGAATAACCTACATGATTCCTCTCAAATTATATATGAACACAACAATAAATGATAATACAGACTGAACGTAAAACAGGAATTAAGAATTTTGTTTAATACATCCTTTATATATTAATATCACTTGACCTACTGGATGTGGGCAATTCAAATGAAACAAAAATCCACTAATTCTTAAACAAAATCAGGCCTTCAACTTCAATTCAAGCAAACATAATTTTGTTCAAAAACAAAGAATTACAAAAGTTAGGCATGCACGATCCTCAACCATGACTACAGTCGGGTAGACCAAAACTGTACCTTCAATAACTGACAAAGGTCAAGCACATCCTATAAATTAAATATAATTAACAGCATATGGAATGTATGGTGCAATCGTGCTTTGCATTTGTACCGGAGAAACAGTCCCTGGCAATAAAACAGCCAAATGCATTCCGTAAGGATTATATTTGCAAAAGAGATCCGTCCACAAGAAATGTAAATCAATAGTTTACAAAGGAACAGATTACATTAAGGTACTTACCATACATTATCTAAAATTGCAAAACTAGCGCGAATTTGAATAAGGACCGAGAAAAGACAAAATAAAGTTTGTGGCCAAAGGTGAAGATAAATTTAAGAAATGTGTTAAAGTTATGAGAAAACAACATAAAACTACGGAAGCTACCGTGATCATTCTACAGGCGCATAGAGATCCAGCACATAATGAATGTAATATGGGCTTTAAATATTCAGCACATGATGAATGTAACGTGGGCTTTAAATATCCAGCACATAATTAATGTAATGTGGGCTTTAAATATCCAGCACATAATGAATGTAATATGGGCTTTAAATATCCAGCACATAATGAATGTAATGTGGCTTTAAATAGACAGCACATAATGAATGTAATGTGGCCTTTAAATATCCAGTATATATAACATTGTGTGTTCATTATTTGTCTGGTTGAAACTTTCATCTGACCAATCATACATTGGTTAAACATGTGACAGATGAAAAGCAAATATATTGAAGAATGATAAACATATTTCATTCAGCAAGGATTCATAGTCGATAAGTTCACGAAACAACGAAAAGAAATAACCGTTAAAAGGATGTTCAGGTTTTCGGGCATGTTTATGTTCATGGAACAATCTATAGAACATTCAAGTGAAGAACAACTGCGATATTTTATAGACACGACTCCTAAATCTCTAGGAAAATACATTCACCTATATGAATACGGAAATAGCTCAACAATAAAGCAATTTTACTCCTCGCCTAACGATTTAAACAAAACCATATTATCTTACTAATACGTGCAATCTGTTTTGGTATATTTGGACATCAAAACACTTGGAGAGTTAGATGACTTACGTCAATACAGATACACTGATGTCATGGAACATTTGAGAAGTTTTAAAAGTTTGTTGGAAAGACTAAAAGACTACCGGTAGACCCTAATCAATGTTATACAGTGTTGCTTGTTTATCGGAAGATGCACGTTTAAGGTGTAGAACTTGTATCAGACAATGGCATTGTTTGATAGTGGAAAACGAGTTAGAATCAGACCGATATCATAGAGATCAGATGAATAGAATCTGGATAAATATGGTGAAATAAAGATGATGGCTATAATGAAATGTCAAGGTCAATGTTAAACATTAATCACCAAGATTATTAGAACCATTATGCAAGTGGATTTTGAAGATCGTATTACGCTGTCATCAATATTTAAAATAGTGCATGTTATCTCTGGAGAAATTCATTCCAGACGATAGCGATGTATACGATTTTCAAACGAAGCTAATATATGATTAAAATTATACAAGGAACAGTACAAAAACTGTTATGTAGATTGAAATAGACCATTTACTACAAAACTTCATGTTATACATATAATTTGGCTTAAAATCGAAAAATGAATAAAGAGCTGCCTTCTGCAATAACAGCCGTAGCAGTTGTATGTGCACTTGGGGGACAATGATAATTATATCGGCTCCTACAGGTTAACGTGGTGGGACTCTAGGGGAGCGTATGATATTATATAGGCGGCCATACGCTTAGAACGGGAATGGTACAATATGGACAAAAGTGTATAGAGACAAACGATAACATTATTATAAGTGGTTGACCTCAGTTGGGGTGATAGAGTAGCGTTGTTAGAGTTGACCTTAATATGAACCACTATAAGTACATATTGGAAATCCTATGTTAATTTTGTCCATATGTTTAACATGGAAATAGTATTAATGGAACAATTGAGTTTATAGGGACAAAAGTGTTTATAGGGACAAGGATAAATATAATGGTAACGCTTTGATTATCATAGGCTGTTTCAATGTTGAAAAATGTATGGGGATGTACGGAAAATGTAATGCTAACATTCTTACGCACTATCTAACACATACATTTGTTATCACTATTCATGACCCGCATTTTGTTTACAACATAAACAAACATTTTTACAATCCAGCACCCGCATTTTGATTGCAATCCAGCACAACCAACAACCACTTTTTGATTACTATCCAAACACACCACACATTCAATCCAAACACTCACCTTTTTGTTGCAATCCAAACACATCAGATACACAATCCAATACCCAAGTTTTTATTACTATCCAAAATTAGTATGAGTCCACAGGAATATAACTGGAAAATAGTTATATAGTATCCAATACCTCATACACGCTATCCAAAATGTATTGTGTAGTACCCCTACACCTACTATCAGATGAAAATGGGATTGGTGTAAATGAAGGATATGAAATCACACAAACACACTATCCAATTACTTAGTTATGTACTATCCAACACCTAGGTTTTGATTACTATCCAAACACATCAGATACATAATCCAGCACCCACTTTTTGATTACAATGCAGAACATATAACGGTCTATAAGTCTTTAACATGGTAATAGCTATCTACTATCCAACACAACATACACACTATCCAAAACGCCTTGTGTCGTCTCTTACATTCACACACCTACTATCAGAGGAAACGGTTATGATGTACAATAAGGAGATGATATCGCAAAAAAATACTATCCAACATACTATCCAGACTATCCAACAAACAATATACACTAACTAGGATCCCTTTTCCCCATGACTGAATGGTGTGCCTGTGCGAGTGCATATTTAGGTCACTTATACAGAGTATTAAAATCAAAACAAAGCAACAATAGGTGGCCAGAATGGCAAAATGCACCGCTTTATATGCCTAAAGGACAGACGTGATGGGAAACATACCTCCGATTCGGCATAAGAACGTGAAGGGAAATATGACCTAAATCGACAGAGAGAAATGTGAGAAAGCATGATCATTCAATTTCAGTGCAAATTCAAGACAATACTATTTCTTTCTTCAAAAATCAACATGTTTATTAAGAAGACGAAACTTCTCTAAAACAAGCACGAATTAACATTAAACATGAACGTATTTACAAGGTTGAAAACTTTCTCGAATCAAACTTGCAATGATTTAATGTCATTTTCCCATCGATGCACACAACGTTTCCTAATTACATGCAAAAGATAACCCTAATGTTCATAAAACCATCTTTTTACTTTTTCGTCGTTTCTAGAGTACTCACGATAGAAACAAGTCATAGAATATCCTATGGGATATCCAAGATTCAACTGACGAAGAAAATTCACACAATACTGTCCACACGCCGTGGAATCTGTTCCTTGTAATCTCACATTATTGAATTGAGTCGATACGGTTATTCGTTTCATAAAGTCAGTAAGTTCATCATCCATAGGAGGCGATCCATAGGAATCTAAATTGTCCAACCTGATCGCTGTTAGAGTAGAGGGCTATCCAGTGGGTTCCTTTGTTGATGATTGACGCCTCTGTTAATGACATAGGCTTCAATGTCTTGTAGCACGCAATACAGGATTCAATGAAGCGTGGTACGAGCTGTGAATCTGAAGCTAATGAAATTCCCAGGTATCCGTTTTTTACAGGCTGTTACAAGTCGTCAATTTTAACCGGACCTTTTCCTTGAAAATATCTGTGAAATAAGTCGACTAAACACGGTTCGTCTCAATGTTCTGTTACAAGAGAGCTTCGATGCGTTTGATCGCCAGGGAAGTCACTGGAGGTAAGGAATGGTCACACAAGTCTTTAAGCCACTTTCTCAAAACTTTCTCTTTGCAGATGAGATACTATGCTCCATCCACAAACTCTTCAAACTTTTCTTCTTGACTCATCATTATGCAATTGTCTCTTGAATCTGAAATAGATGATGGTTTTGGCATCCAAACAATGTTCTTTGGCCAGACCTGTAATTCTTTCAGCCAGGTCAGTAGCAAAACAGGAAAATAAATCTTGTTCTTGTTCTGACCATCTCGACATAGACTTTCTCTTCGTCTTTTTTGTTCTTGTTCTGGCTCAAACACATCCTCATTACCCATATCCATAGATTCTACGTATTCAGTCTTAGTTTCTAATAGTCTAGAATTGCTTCACTCAAACTGTTGATTTCCATAGTATTCTCAAATTATGCATACAAGATGACATTCCCCGTGTTCGTCAGAGGTGTTGCAAACTAAAGTTCCATTCGAAGTTGATCCGATTTTATAGGACGGAAATGTCCCTCATCACTGCCTTGATCTTTATAATCGTCGTACAAAATGCTGTGACTTCTGTTGGTACCTAACTGTCCCGTGGCTTCAGATAGTTTCACGTAAGATCTCTCTTCTCAAAGTTAGATTCTAATGGTCTGGTACACAAGGCCTGGCCATCTCTAGTGACTTCTATCTTGGACACGCTGAAATCTTGAGACTCGAAAGAATTTGGATCAAAAGACGATGCCAGTGAGTAAATGTTTGGGTAACTGTCCTTGGGAAACATGATCTATGATCTTGAATCTGAGGTAAGGATTAATGGTGAAGACTTGGAAAACATTATCTTTGATCTTGAATCTGAGGTAAGGATCAATGGTGAAGACTTTCACATCCGCTTGCAGTATCGGATACTTGGCTGTCGTTCTGCTCAATGTTTGACTGTTGTCGTTTCCAGCTTTAGGTAAAACTTGTACACGGCGCACGTTAAGTCGGTTTCTTCAATGAGGGATTTTTTTTTTTGTCGTCAGAAGTACCCATCAAATGGAAGACGGTACTGCTTCGATTCAGTCTCAGACGTACATCACTGTCATGCATATGTAATTTAATTATTTGTTTGTTAGTTTTAATTTTTTTTTATTCAAATGCATGCTATTGTAATGTAACTTTGTTTACTGGATTTGACATTGTCCAGAAATTGAGTTCAGTTCTGTTTGACCTGATTGTTATTATTTTTTTTATTGATAAGCAACTAATAATAGAAACATTGTATCTAGTTTCTGACCTTGTTTCAGAGTCAGTGACAGTTTTAGTGAACAACTTTTTTAAAAATTTCTTTTTAATTCTTTCTCATAGTAAGAATTGTCAAGTTGAATCAAGGTCATACCTGGAACGCGTGACAAATAGCATAACAAGCTTTTATTTTTTCTAGAAGGTTGATCCTCATCCGGGAATCTGTTTTGCGTTTTAAACTTGTATATAACTGTTATATTTATAGAGATTGTTCAGTCGGACTTAAAACACTTGAGATGTCAAGTTACATTTTGTCGTGACCAGTTTGAGTTGAATTTTTATTTTCTTCAAATTATTGAATTTCAAGTGATTATTTTCCCTGGATATACATAAGTGCTCTTACAAAATTTCTTGGACCAAGACATTCATTGAAATTTATACGGAATTCAAAACTGGATTAATATTTTCTATGATTCAATAAGGAACTGTTGACAGAACAGCTCTTCGCAGGTTACAACAGACATCATTACCTTCCATTTTAGATTTCATCGGGACTCGAACTCAGATTCATTCAGGACTTTTTAATACTAGGACTTCTATTTTATAATTCTTGGATTATTTTGGGATTTGATTCGTAAAACCGTAAGTTCTCTTTCCTCATTTTTCACTTGGTATTCTAGAGAAATAAATTATTTGTTACATTTTACAGAACTTGTCGTCTTCACTCTTTTCTGTTACTTATTTAAAGAGCCTAGACTCGTAATAATCACCTCTGTGCAACAAATACTTCACATGCAACCACATATCCAAATACAAACGATCCAATAGTTCTAAACTGCGTCCTTGTTTGATTTTGTTCCTACATTCGTTATATCCAACATTATGTTCTTCATCCTCATCTGTAATCAACACTGTTTCGTTGAACTTGTCCAAAGTGTCAGGTTTCCATACCATGGAAGCATCCAAATGTGCGTTCTTGGATATTTTCCGTCGGTCAAGAGATTCTCCAGGTATGCCTTGTAAGGGTAAGTATCCATGCTGCTGGCGACTAATTTGTTATTCAAGTGCAAAATCCACTTCGCTGAAAAACGAGTGCATGAAATTGTTGATGGGAACTACTTTGGCATCTTGGTCTGAATTGCTGTTTTCAACTTTTAGAACCTTGACTTTCAGGCACAAGCCACAGATTGGTGTGTCTTTTCTGTTTCAATTAGTACTCAAACATGTCTAATTATTTAGTTGTTCTTCTTTTCTTCTTATATTGTCGAATTCTGGATCAGTGAATAGTGTTCAATTGTGGCTACTTCATTTTGTGAAGAAATATATATATATAGGATAATTGACTTTGGTGAGATCCTAAAGCAGTGCTGTGAAGTGATAGAACTGTACAATCATAATAGAGCTGAACAACAAGATTTAAATAAGTGTCTTCTTCGTTTGAATGACTATCGCCTGTCCTAAACATTCATCCTCCCCTATCGCAAGTATATGACTAAGTGTCGAGAAGTTTGTGACAATCAGTACGTTTTTGTTAGTATTCTCCAGGGCTTTGCCAAACAGATAGTTGAAAATAGCTGCAATCGTTTCATCCATATGTAGACCATTAAAGTAAAATCACACATGATCTTTTAGGGTACAGGTACTCAGTTTGAGAATTCGCTGCTGATGGTCTTTTGAATTCGCAAACCAGACAATCAGTTTTTTCAACTGCAATTTGAATATGATCGTTCAAAAGTGTATTGTTCTTAGGTGATATTTATTATTTGCATGGAATGGATGATTTATACCAAAGCTACTTCCCAATGAACTTAGTGATCCAATAATATGGTGCAACACACTAATGCAAGCAAACACACACACATACACACACGCGCACACACACATACACATACACACAAGCAGCGTATTCTATATGAAATCTTTGATTACAGAGTTGTATTTTTCCACCAATATCAACATTTTAAAATATCAACCACTAAAACCTTGCTTCGTTAGGTAACTCGCTTTTTCACGCAATATGAAATCACACAATTATTCATCATAAACAAAAAGCCTATTCCTTGATTAACATCTAACTACTTACCCCTCACCTTTCATCTTTGAGTCGTTAGTCTTGTTGAACAGAAAAACTGCACGAAGAATGCCAATGTAGCCAAAGAGTTTTTGCATTTAATCTCCATCTCTTTTAGTTAAACTTACGATCCTAAGTTTAGTGAACTTTTAATGTTCACGACACAAATACTTTGTCCTTACTATACATTATCTTATCAGATTTAGCTATGTGAACAAGCCATATTTGAAAGACCGTTTATAAACACAAAGATTTTGTTCTGTTGCTGAGCTGTAAAACTTTCCAAGGACCTCATTCACCATTTTTTTGCACAATATCAAAATAAAGTCTGTGATAATCAATTGTGATTTGTTAACGTTGCATTTGCTACTATAGTGGTAATACTCCTTCGCAATACAGTTGTAATGTGGTCTACGTTTCGAAATAATGGTATCGTACTTCTAAATTTCGAAATAATAGTATTGTGCTGCAAAACAAACGTGTTCCAGTTACTAGACCTGGTAAACACCTCCAGTGACTTCAGTGGCTTTTGCAAGTGTTATATTAAATGTGAAAATACTCCAGAAAAGTACACGGACGCGTTTTTTTTTTTTTTTAAGTCTGTCAAGGTTACTACTCAATGTAACAGTTATTATTTTTTTAAAAATATTCTAATTCTATCGAACAACGATGTATAGACATTACCCTGTTTAATTCTATTTAGAATGTTGTCGCTTTTGTTTATTTTTTTAACTAACATTGTTCCCACCTAATACGAGAGATTTTTATCTGCTTCAGTTTTGAATGTATTTGTCTCTTTTTAATCTCTTTATTCCAGTCAGTTATTTATCTTTTCAGACATTTTGCATTTTGTCTGTTTTGTTGATACTACCTTGCGCTACACCGACATAATTAACCACTTCTCAAAATAACATATTCTTAGGCATCTAATTTGGTTGTTCATCGTAAGAATGTTGCAACATTTGATGAATGTAACATCGGTTTGTTTATCTTCTCATCCAAACCTGCAATACATAAATTATAAGTTACTTTTATAGATCTAATTGTGCTATTATTACAAATTTTGTATTGGACAGCCTTTATCATTTCTATATCAAATCATTCTTCATTAAATACCAATCTGTTTAATAACTGATATCTACGTCTTGAGATCTTGCACATTATTATTCTGCAATGAACTGCTTTCTTCCAAACCAATGTGCATATTTACAAAAATTGTATTACCTACATCAATTGTTGTATTGGATCTGCAAGGATGGTAATAAGGTTATTGTAGGGGTTTAAGGTAGTCTTAATTGTTTAACCCATCTTCTTCCTATATTTTTGTTTCATCGCTCACGGAAAATCAATATTACTGGTACTTGTTAATGATATTATATCTGTGATTGATATTGCCTGTGACATAATCTCTCCATATTCATATCAAAAATCCATTCTATTCATTATCCGAAAAAATTACATATTGGCAAGTTAAGTTTGAATGTGCCTTTGACACACTCTGCATTAGCATGATTTTCTTGGGTTTAGCAATTATGCAAAGTAATGTCTGTGTTATCAAGTAATCCATTATGGTCCTAACGGATATGACATATTTTACTTTGAAAGTTTTAATGTTGTGTTTCATTATTGAATGATTGACATCCGAAACAAGTTTTTCAAAAGCATATTGTTAGAACAGATTTAAATACTGCATGGCAAAAAGCCTTAACATTATTTTTAAATGTTTTATTTCATTTGTTATCATTTGACATCAGTCTATAGGCAACACTTAATGCTATTAATTTCTTGTCTTTAAAAATGTTTAAAAAACTTCTGGTATTTGGCTGTAAGATTTTGGTTTGACTGTATCGTGTTGTACTTTTCGTTGACTGTTCATTGTTACATTCAGCATATTTTACAACTACAAGTAGATAATGACGACACTTTGACGAAAAACAACCTGCACTTAGACCAAATGAACAAAATACCTTAACCAGAACCTGTTTAAATATATCGTGTTGTCTTGAGCTATGTGAATTTGTTTCATTTTCATTTCCATTCTTGCACTGGGTGATTGCAGCGTTGGTCAACCAGGTAATTAACATAAATTCTTTTGTTGCGAACATTTTTTCGATTGGCTTGTGCAATGTGTGGGTATGCTATTCATTTAACCATTCTTACAATTCAGAGCAATTTTTGTCCTTTGCTTTTTGTTCTCACAATTAATTTATATTTATATATAATCAGAGAACTTTCAGGATCGAAGGCAACATATTTTAAATACTATTTTTAAACGGCGATACACAAAAATATATGTGATCTGTGAACTTTTACTGATTTTCACAACTCTCTCAAGTAGTGCTAATCTATTAATTGTATTGTTCTTATTTTCAGTTTTAATATTACTATGTACGGGATTGAAAAAAGTAATGATGGGTCTCATAATCCGAATTTTTCAACTATTTGTTTATTTTTTAATTATCAAAATAAATAAAAATTCTTTAGGTCATGATTACATTTAGCTCAGTGGCCTCTCACTGGTGGACCTCTTGAAAGTTCAACTTGTGATTACACTATCACAGAGATCCATCCACAGGCGTTTCCATTTTTCTCATTTTATCGTATTCTTCAATAACGTTTTAAAATCAGGTGTAAACCATTGCTAAGGACCTTATTCGTGTGCAATGTAAATAGTCCCGGAACCAGATTAAACATATATGAAACGATAGGAAACATGTTTACGGTTTAAAATTCCGCAATTTAGTCGCATATTTAGCGGCGGGATATATGACTGACTTCCATTTAGTTAAATAAACCTTTATCTTCCAAGTGAGACACAATATCCCATTATGTCCGCTACACAGTGTTATACCAATGTAGCTCGGTGGTTGTGGTTCTGCGATTTGTATTAAACGTGTATACGATTTAGACCTTATGACTAGAAGTAAATACTATAGTCGCAATATTTAACCATTTCGAATTATTTCGAACAAACACAGACGAAGGATTTTACTCATATGCATACAGGTGAAACCTTATCAATCATTCGACGTCCTTGAGTATCGGAGGACCATGCATTTAGGCTCTAAGGAAGCCACTCAGTTGTGATTGAAGAGACTCAGGCGGGAGTGAAAGTCTTTGTTGCAAAATATGTATGTTGTCCTTTCGGAAGGCTCTATTCTCCTCTATCAACTGTGACTGTTTTGTTTACCCGCACCTTTGGAAGCCTTGCTCAAGTTCGTGCTTCCAATAACTGATGCCCTGCGCGGGACCCTCCCAGCTATCCACATCGATGTCCAGTACATTAATGTTTCTCTTGCTCATATATCTGAAACGCAGGTGTATCCATGACTTGCTGCCATAGAGGAGCATGCCGATAAGAGAGGGTTGGTACACTTGGATTTTGGTGTGTTCAGCTTGTTCTCGCTCTTGCGCTCTTCCTCAACCAGGACAGAGTTAAGGCGGCCTTTCAATGAGGATGTTGAATTCTGCCTCAATCGAGAGGCAGACCCAAGGAATGTGAACACTTGCTGACATCTTCAAGTTCGTAGTTGATGATGTTGATGGAAGCTGGCTCTTGGCCCATCACTACCTAAGCTGACTGTAACTTTGTGAAAATTTGGTCGATGAGATGTTGGAGATGAGCCTGTGTCGTTTCACAGTTAGCAAAGAGGAGATCTCAGATGGGAAATTTGAGGTTCTTGATTTTGGCTCTGAGGTGCGAAGTTGTAAAGATAGATTTCTTCGTCTTATGAGCAAGAAGTGTGTTTCAGCACGATAGAGAGAAGAAGATCCCGAATAGTGTAGGGGCAAGAACAAAATATATGTTTGACTCCAGGGCGTGTTTCAAAAGCTTTCGAGTCTACGTCATCATACTGGAGCGTGACATGCGTGTTTTCATGGAAAGACCGGATCACGCTGATGACCTTTGGGTGACATACAATCTTTCCTCGCAGATTTCAACTGTCCACATCTGCTAACAAGGTAGAATGCCTTTGTAGGGTTAATAAAGTCAACTAGAGTGGCTTTCTCTGTTGGATGCATTTCTCTTGGAGCTATCTGTTTTAGAAGATCATATCGATGGTGAACCTCTCTATTCTGAAACTGCACTGACACTATGGCGTGGGATCTGAAATCTGTTGAAGACGATTCGAGCAAACACCTTCCCTATGGTACTCAGTAGGGATATGCCGCGATAATTACTGTAGTCACTCTTGTCGCACTTACATTAATAAAAAGTTATGATGTTGATATGTCTCATATCTTTCTCGTATAGGCCAAAGCGTCCTTGTTGGTGTTGGAATAGGACAAGTTTTTCTACATTTCATGGCTTCTGATGGCATGCCGTCTTTTCTTGGAGACTTTTCGTTTGCTAAACTATATATGGCCTCGCTAAGCTCCTCAATGGTTTATTCATGGTCCAGCTCATTCACGACAGGCAGCTATCAATGTCGTTCCGGCTGTGTTATTGGTAATGTTTTCTCAGGAGTGCAGCTCCGAGTTGCGTGCCACTCATAGCTCAAAAGTCTTGTCATGATCATTGAATATATTCCCTGTTGCTGCTTTCAGAGGGGCTGTCTGATTTAAGTTGGACCTATTGCTTTCTTGATTCCTTCATACATGCTTTTGGTGTTGGCTGTATCTGCTGAGGTCTGCATGTTGTGACATAGCTGTAGGTAATATTTATTGGCACAGCATCTTGCAGTATGTTGCACGTTGCTCCTATCTGCTCTCGTTGCTTGTAAGATTTTCTGGCCTGAAAGATTCTTGTGGTTGTCTAGAGCAATGCGTTTGGCCTCGTTGACTGCTCGTCTCACTTATATTTGCCTAGAAAAACTAGTTGTTCTTGCTCTGATATTTGCCAAAGATTGACAAAGTTGTATTGTATGTCATATTCTTTAACTCATCCCATTTCATCTTGCCACTCGCTGGAAGGGCTGCTACAGTGGAGGCCTTGTTGCATGCCGTCAGTGCACAGCTATGACGTCTTTTGGTCGACTGTAGCACTGACATTGATGCTTGGCGGGGGTCCTCTCCGTTTAGTGATGTACTTTATTTGGCTGAAATCCCACCTTACTGTATACCAAGAAATGGTCAATTTCATAGTCAGCGCTAGAGTAGATGCGACAGATTCAGACACTGTTGAAGTTGGTGAATCTGGTGATAAAGCTATTTAGTGGCGGTGGCCGAATTGAGATATGTCCATGACACCTTGTGTTGAGGCTTGATCTGGAAGAACGAACTTGTAGGTCATTGTAGGAAGAGAGTTCAAGCAGCACCTGTATTTTGCAATTCATCTTTCCAACGCCATGATATCCAAGACAGGTGGGTCATGCGTCATGATCGGCACCTACTCTTCTACAGTTGCGTTAAAGTCTCCTAGCAGGTACATGTGTCCTTGTTTGGAAATTATCTTCATGGTGGCTTCGTCGTAAAACCGATCCTTTGTTTCGGAGAACGAGTGAAGTTTTGGAGCGTACAAGCTCACATTGTTAAAGTGTCCTCCGAAGTAAATAGGCGACCTCGTAAATATATAGGCGGATTCTCTCTCTCTCTCTCTCTCTCTCTCTCTCTCTCTCTCTCTCTCTCAACCCGTTTGTGGGCGATTCGACGATATTCTCTTGTTTCTCACGGACGTTTTACTTGCCAGAAAGAGGTACAGTCGATCACTCTAAGCGATGCAGTTGATGTGAGCTGTGTTTCTTTGAGTTTTAAAATATATCAAAGTTTAGTATATTCAGCTGGACGTTTATCAAAGAAGTTTGCGTGGATCGTTCATCTGTTGAGTATCGTCGGATATGGTTGTCATGGTTCCGACGTTCCGGCATCCTATTCTTAGGGCTGGTTTCTTCTTTTCTTTGCCTTTGTTTTGTCTGTTGTAATAACTGCAGTCTACTTGTCGAGTATAGAAAGCTTATTGGATAGGAGATGCCCAGCTTCGTTGCAGACAGTAGCTGTCAGTGAGATGCGAGGATCTCTCCCTCCGCTCATTTTCTATGCCAATCTAACTATCGCTTATGACCGGCAAATGTTGCCTACCGCGTTGTGTAGGCAATGTCGTTCCGGCTGTATTATTGGGAAGTGAAATTAAAGTGGCATCTCTAGGATGCAAGCCTCAGCCAGTGTTATGGAGACCCTGAGTTGCCCAAGTATCAGTAAACCCCAACCACCTCGGCATAACTGGAAGAGTCAAAAAGAATGGGGGAACTAATACAGCTTAGAATCATATCAGCAGCAGGAGTTGCCAGAAAGATGCATGAACTGACATCAGACCGACATACAGTTTCAATTTATAATTTTCTTATCAAGGTTTATTCCCTTAGCCTTTCCCCTTCCCGAGGCATCCCACGAGGCAGTAGCTTCATTGACCCATTGCTGTGTGAGAAAGTCATATGGCGTCTTCTTCAGCCATCATGGCCGTTTTGAAAATCATCTTCCTCTTCATGTTCTGTCACTGAGACTTTACGCAGTTGTTTAGCCGCCCGCACACCTACACCCCCCCCCCCGTTGACGCCGCCAAGCAGCTGGTTTTAATAATTGTTATTATTATTAGTAGTAGTAATAGTAGTAGTAGTTAATCTCTGCCACAGTGAAGGTCTTACAAAAAGTTGTCTCCGGCACTTATTACAACCATGGCCTTAGCAATTTACCGGAAAAATACGAATCCAAATGAAATAAAAATAAAACGTGGTGTTACATTGACAAAGTGCTGAATTATTCCAATATTATTTGCCCAGAGTTAACAACGTCTATTTAATATTAGCACAGGACAGTGAATTCAGTCTTAAGGAATGGAATCTATCCCTGGATTCTACAATATTAACATATATTCTAATTTTATGCCTTTCACCCTGAAGGGAGCTTACTTAATTACAATATTTATTTTTAGGTTATTTACTTTTAAATTTCATTTATTAATTTTGGTTTGTTGCCTGCTACAGCCAGCATCACCGAGCGCTTTCTTGTTAAATTATATCTATTATTAATCAATAACATTGCTAAAGATCCTATTCTAATGAAATTTCCGAGTAATTTAAGACAGGAATGCAATGCAAAAGCTGTAATATTTCTAACAGGTTGAACTCACAACTGATAATCATTTGACCTTTGGTCAATGATAAAGGTTTTTGCCTAATATAGTAAAGCAGCAGTACGCGAGGAAAATATATCGCTTTAGGGGCAAAGGCTAAAATGACCCCTTTGAAAGCGTTCAGTAAGGATGACTACACTTACTGATTTGTTGATTTTTCTTCGATCAAAGAGGGTTTAATTTTTCATTTTAATATTTTGTAGCATCAAGGTATTTTTTATCCGCTTTTGCAAATTAAAATAGATTAAAATTCCATCATAATGTAAGTTGCCATATTTAACCTCACGCCCATGATCAGTACCGGTAATAGTTTTTTGTAGCATCTAAGTTTGAATTCGATAAAACAGAGGGGAAGACACTTTCATAAAACTAGGATATTCAAGACAGTGCAATTATTGACCATAAGTGATTGGAGACGCACTAGCAATGGATGTAATGCGTAGTCTTCTATAATATGCCCTATAGACTCGTGGAATTAGTGTTCCATTACCAAAATTAGATAGAGGTTTTACTTTGCCTTATTTCATAATTATAGTACAATCCATAGGATTTATCTAACCAAGCGATCACCTATTTCCCTATCTTTGTTCCTAATTCCCTATTAATGGAGAAAGATAAGGGTATGTATCGATTCCTCTCCAGACGGGGAGGATATGTTACTGTGAACGGTCCATTAAGATAACAACACCAATGACAAGTAACTTTTATTAAATAAAGCCACCTGTCAGCAGGGATTGATCCAAAAAGCATGCACCTGGTAAAGGACATGTTGTCAGTCCAAGATACTTATATTTATTTTAACTGCTGCACCATTTTACTATACAATAACTGCTTACCCCATCTCTTTTAGCCAGCAATAATACGGCTGGTGACGGCAGTCCTAGGGAAGATCGATAATCTATAAGCAATTAAAACTTCCTCGAAGAAATCGGAGTTTAGTTTAAGCCGCGGTCTTTTGTTATTCCCGTCTTGATTTAACCGCGTCCATCCGTCCGTCAGTCAGTTCTAAGTTTTTATTTTTTTATTTTATCGCCAGTTGGCGAAAAAACCATCAATGTAGACACATGCAAGTTAGCTAGAATATTGGTATACATATGTGGATAACCGGTAGGCCTCAAAGGCATTTCTTTCAAGATTTTACATATTTTTTGCATTTGGGACTTGCACTAGACAAACAGTGGCGTGTTACATTTAAACCTAGCCATAATCAACACAAGTCAAGTTTATACACTTACAGTTCTAATTTTTATGAATCGATTTTGTTTTATCAAGATTAATTAATTGTTAAATCTTTATAGAATGTAGTTGAAAAGTAATCCAATCAATGCGACATTCTGCACAATTTAATTATTTATGCTAGGGAATTTGAAAAAAAGAAAACTTAAATTTATACTCTTACAAAAGGGGCTTTAAGGTATACTCTTACAAAGGAGGGCTATTTATTCTTCGTAGTTTGTTTTGAGCCCGTGAATGCTGCCCTTTAGCAAGTCACGCATAAAACAGTACGTTTACTAAGCTTGTCTGTTCTCCTTTCCTTTTCATTCTTTATTTTAAGTAATATAAACTAAATATTGTCTGTCGTTCTATCATCCAATTACATTAAGAAATATACTTTTTTGAATTTTCGGTCTCTGTGTTCAAATAATATTTTCTGGTCCATACCATGACCTTTCATTAATGTTCCACATACTGAGCCCTGTCCGTAGTAAAGCAAATAGATAGACGTCTTGATGCATATTTATGGTTTATTATGAAGTTACAACGCAGAAGAATATTAATATGATGTCTAATCGATTTATTAGACTGTAGCTGGCTTATGGGCAGACGCCAGTGGTCTTAGACTTTCCACTGCCTGGCAGCTAGTTTGTGTACGAGTACGTGTGTGTATGGACATATAAGTGGGTCTATTATTTTACGGCAAGAAAGGATGTGTGCAAGCTCACTGAAATAAGTAGATCTGAGTGTGTGTACGTATTCAAGCATTGGTCTGAAATCATTCCAGCATCGTAAACGAAGTGTTGTACTTATATAACAATATGTTTGTACAATATCTCAATGGCAATGTCAGTGAGTGCCGAGAGCGATAAAACACACTTCGCAAAAATAGATTCTCAGAGAAATGCTGCTTTCCGCAGAAACTATCTTAGATGCAAAAACTTCAGTTTCCTAACATATATTTGAAGTGTTTAAACCCTTTTTGAACATTGCCATCACCAGATTTGTCTGTCCAAAGGCTCTTAGCCACCAGAAAAAAACAAAAAAAAAAAACCACAAAAAAAAAAAAAAAACCGAAGAAGTTCATCGCAAGCAACTTCACCTACCACCTGATGCACCATTAATCTACACTGATGTATTATTTAAGACAAATGCCTGAACATCTGAATGATGCAAAATGCCAAGTTAAATGACAAATTAAGCCGGAAATGAAGCACAATTTTTCCTTTCTATAATATTTCAAAACACACTGATCTAATTAAAAATGTACATGTCTACAGAGTTTCTACTAGTAAACAGTCATCACATCTAAATAGTTACTTGCTTTCAAAAAAACGATTTATTGTGATCCACTCAATGTTTCGTCCCTAAACCTCGTTTACTGCGAAAGAAGTGTTTGTCATTCTATCTATCTATCTATCTATCTATCTGTCTGTCTGTCTGTCTGTCTATCTATCTGTCTATCTATCTATCTAAACTGTAACTGGTCCGTTGACAACAAACCACAAATTTCTCCTAGGTCATTATATGAGCCGCCTACATTAGACTTTATAGCCCAAGAACGCAAAGTGAAATCCATGGTGGACTCTATTGGACTATACAATCCAAATAAAGTGAAATCCATGGTGGACTCCACTGTTTGTACAGTCCAAGTACCGAACGTTAAATCTATGGGGGACTACATTGGACTGTACAGTCCAAGTAAAGTGAAATCCATGGTGGACTCCATTTTTTTGTACAGTCCAAATACCCAAAGTGAAATCCATGGTGGACTCCACTGGACTGTACAGTCCAAGTAAAGTGAAATCCTTGGTGGACTCCATTGTTTGTACAGTCCAAGTATCAAACGTGAAATCAATGGTGGAAAAATGCGCATATGATTAAACTGCGACATTAATATCAATTAGCTTAATTACTTTTACCTTTAATTCCTGATGTTGAACTTGAAGTGGTGTTAATTTGTCCAAGCTAGCGTACAACATTCACTGTTAAAGAAAAGAGGTTTATTCTTTAGCTTTTGCAATGCTGTCTTTGTGTACTGGAAATCACAAATATGTCTATTTAACTTCATATTTGTTCGGAGACTCGCCATTGTTTATGGACTATATCAGTTTACGAAGTGATTAAAACACTCAATATTAAATGAAGTTGGGTTGGAAAGAGCAGGTGCACAATCCCTTTAAAACTCGTAAGCGGACGGGATTTTGGGAGGTGTACTGCATGTGAATGCTATTAATGAAGAACCATTTCTTAAACATGAAGCAGTTTCTTATGTTCTTTAATAAATCCACATCTTCCATAAATTGTCAAATGAAAGGGCCGCATATAATTTGGACATATGTACTTTTGATGAACAGCATCGATAGAAATGTGCGTCAGTGTGCATGTAGCCTACTCTGTGTGTGTGTGTGTGTGTGTGTGTGTGTGAGAGAGAGAGAGAGAGAGAGAGAGAGAGAGACTCTGCAATGATGCACATTCATATGATGCACATTCCAAATTAGTATGACTTGAAAGACTTTTTGATCTAGAACTTATCATTTTCATTCATCTAGTTTATGTTTGACTGCTCTATTGCATCAAGATGTATTCGTGCTCAGTTCCTTTCCAAAATATGCTTATCATCTATATAAATCCCAACACTAGCCTTAGTTTCAGCTGACCCTTCTCCTCCACCCCCAACATTACTTCGACAGTCAAGTATTTGCTTCACTGTTTTCATGGGTGGAAAAGTTCTAACTATTATAATCTAAAACAATTTATTAATTTAAATTGGAATTTCAGCTGAAGAGAATGTTATCTTCTTTCAGCCTTTCTTTCAGGTTCTGCTTTGTCTAACTGCAAGGTGAAATCAGCTGTTCAGTCTCGCTTGAATAATCCACACACCTCTTAAAAACTATATATCAAAAGGGAACGTGGAGTAAGATATGCAATGTCAGGGTCCGAGACTACAGTAGTGAAGTGGGACACTAGGGACAATGGAAATTCCAGTTAAAAGGGTGCTGGGACACTACTGGGACAATGGGAATTTAACATGGGCAAAACCCGTGGGACACTATAGGGACAATGGGAATTGAACATGGGAATTTTATATCAATTATAGGGACAATGGGAATTTAACGTAGGTTGGGTTTTTGTATAGGGTCAATAGGAATGGAACAGGTGAGGTGACGTCACGGTACTGGACATTGGCAACAATGTTGCAAGTGGCTGACTTCAATCGGACCAAACAGCAAACAGTGACAGCGGGAAAACAAAGCGGATAGTGGGTGGCGGGTAAGTTAAGCTAGTTCAGCGGTGAAACTATACGAATAATAACGTTTGGCGGGGCGGGTAAGTTCAGCTAGTTCAGCGGTGAAACTATACGAATAATAACGTTTGGCGGGGTGGGTAAGTTCAGCGGTGAAACTATACAAATAATAACGCTTGGCGGGGTGGGACATATAACTTGATATAACGCTTGGCTTGAACGTTAAGTCCAGCTAGTTCAGCAGAGAAACTATACGAATAGATTAAAGATTCCATAGTTAGGCTGAGAGATCCCGCAAAACTAGGAAAAAATATAAGTATATTACTGGATAGACATAAACAAACAAACAAACAAACAAATGAACAAAGACACACATATGGCAAAGAGAGCAAATCTTTTCGAAACATGGGAGTGGCCCTGAAAAGGGCCTTTGGTTTCTTCTTCTTTTTCTAATTTCTTCTTTTTCTCCACCAACCTCTTATTTTCTTCACTATATTCTTCTTTTTCTTCTCATCTGTCTTCTCTTCTTCTTCCTTCTCCTCTTTTTTCCTTTGTCCATTATCCTCTTCTTTTTCAATTTTTTGATTCCATGCTCCCATCCTCTCTTTGTCTTCTATTTCTTCCTTTTCCTGTTTAATCTTGTCCTTTAATATCTCTTTCCCTTTCTTTAAATTGTTTATTTCCATAGCCAATCTGTGCGGGCTATAAGCCATAAACTCCATCGCGACCAGCATTTTCTCCACCATGCCTAAGGTATCTACCACCTTCTGCAACTTGATCATTTTCTCCAAATGTATTCAATGTTGAATGGCTTGACTTGACTTGACTTTTTAATATACGTCGCTTTCGCCCATACGGGCATGCGCGAAGGTTTAATGCCTGCACAGCAGGCTGTTTAATTGTTCGTGAGAGAAGGAATCGGTGCCACTTCCCCCAAGCATTTCTTCACTCATAGAGTGATGTTTAATTATAGCTGGCAGATTGTGGTACTATTAATACCTTAAGAACCTGTAATTTGGCCCTCATGAGTGGGACTAGACCCTTCACGCACTCATGTTTCTAGTCTGTATATGATGGATATTGTAAGAGTATATGAGTGGGATTTGACCCAGCACACACTCATTTATTGGTAATTACTGCTTTTTCAGTGAAAATTTGATTAATGCGCGCACCGCACGCTGTTTAATTTGGAGGTGGCGGGGAGGAAAGAAGGTCAGGTTGGTGCCGGTCCACAAGAAACCTTATGAGCTGCAAAATGCTCGTCAGCAGTACGAGCAGCATTTTCCTAGGTTTCGACCTTATGCTCATCAAGATGAATCCTAATGTCGCTATGGACACAGTTCCTGAACTCTTCAACTACTATGAGTTGTCTGAGACTTTCGTAATCTTTGTTAACCTTTCTAGAAGAGCACCACCTATCAAATTGTCGTGCTTTTTCCCATGCAAATTCAACATAGGTCTGGTAAGTTGAGTTTCGAGAATTCCTAAAACCTTGTCGATAAGCCTCAGGGACTAATTCATAACCGTTCAAGATATAGTCCTTAGCCACATCATAGTCAGCACTCTGCTCTAGTGACAGTGAAATGTAAATATCACGAGCCTTACCAGTAAGTACACATTGTAATAATAGAGTACTCCCTTGGCCACTTCAAACTTTCAGCAATTTTCTCAAAATAAGGAAATATTTGTCTACTTCTTTTCGCTAAAAAGGGGCACTAACCTAATATTCTTAGTAATATCAAAACTTGAATTTGTATCTGAAGTGGGAATGTGCTTTTCACTTGCCAGCTCTAATTCTTTTAACCTTATTTGAAATTCCCTTTCATCATTCTCTCTTTGCGTTTGCATTTCTCTCTCTCTCTCTCTCTCTCTCTCTCTCTCTCTCTCTCTCTCTCTCTCTCTCTCTCTCTCCTCCTCCTCCTCCTCCTCCTCCTCCTTATTTTTGCATTTGTTTCTCTTCTTCCTGTCTCTCTCTCCTCTTTCTCAAGTTGTAACTGCATTTTTTTCTCTTCTCTCTCTCTCTCTCTCTCTCTCTCTCTCTCTCTCTCTCTCTCTCTCTCTCTCTCTCTCTCTCCTCTTTCTCCGCTTGTAATTGCATTTGTTTCTCTCTCTCCTCTTTCGGACGTTCAAGCTTTCTTAACTCCAATCCCATCTTATATTTTAAATCCTTTACTTTTGTATCAGAGTCTGATACAGACTTACTGATCGAAACCAAAACGCTTTTATTCAAAACACTCTTTTCTACCAAATACTGGACAAAAATGTTTTATATTTCTTGCTTCGTTAAAGAAGTTTTTGCCTCAGAAAGATCATATTTTCTGGCAAGTTGAAGCAATTCATCTTTTTTCAAATAGTCCAACTGCTCCTGAGTAGGATTTGAAAGAAAGATCTCCACTTTTGATGACATTGTAAAAGAGCCTGTTGATTTCATTAAAGATTTCAAACAAAATGTGAAATAATACTTGGGATTTAAAAAATTCTGAAAACTAGGGGAATTTAAATTTCAAAAAACAAGTTTTCTGAAATATTTTTGCCAAAATTCATATATCCCGGACAAGCCCCCAATTTTCTTGTTACGTGTCTAGGCTCGTCCAAAAAGTAACAAGAAAAAAGTAAAGACAACAAGCTTTGTAAAATTTAACAAATAATTTATTTCCCTAGAAAAAACAAGGTAAAAATGAGAAAAAGGACTTATGATTTATGAATCAAATCCAAGGATTAAAAAATAGAAGTCCTATCAATGAAAAGTCCTAAATGAATCTGAGTTCGAGTCCCGATGAAATCAAAATGGAAGGTGATGACGTCTGTTGTAACCTTCAAAGTGTTGTAGTGTTAACAGTTCCTTTGTTGAATCACAGAAAATAATATTCCAGTTTGGAATTCTGAATAAATTTCCATAAATGTCTTTGTCCAAGAATTCTGTATGAGCATTAGTATTTTCCAGGGAATCAATCACTAATTCCATAAAATAAAATAAAAATTAAACTCAAACTAGTCACAACAAAACACCTTTAACTGTCAAAGATTTAAAGCCCACCTGGTCAATTCTTATGAAGAAAGCAGTTATACAGTAAATTAAGACGCAAAACAGATTCCCGTATGAGGGTCACGTGGTCATTTTCTAGAACAACGTAGAAATTTGTTACATGATAATTATCACGTCCTCCAGGTATGGCCTTGATTCCACTGAATGAATCTTACTCTTAGAATGAATAAAAAAAATTAAAAAAGTTGTTTAGTAGAAACCCTTACTAGTTCTGAATCAAGGTCAGCAACTAGATACAATGTTTCCACTTTTGGTTGTTTATCAGATCAAACAGAACTGAAATGAATTTCTAAAAAAATATATCGAATCCAGTAGACAAATATGTGAAGTAGTGTGATTATAAATACTAACTTAGGTGATTGTAGGTAATGGCGTGTTTTGTGTATAAAAACTTGCTTCTCCATTATGTATTGATAGTAAATAAATTGGGCTTTGTTAGTACGAGTGTGTTAATTAATATAAAAATTTAGGTTAGCATTCTCATCACTGTGGATTGTTTAGTAGCTGATATAGGTAGTTGGTAAGAGGGGATGTTTTCTTTCACGTACGTGCTTGAGACATAAATTGAAGTGTTCATCATTCGCTGCCGAGACCAACCTGACCATCCTAAATGATGGGTCCAACACTAGAATCGACCCAGCGGATGGCACTCTCTGCCATCGACCTCACCATATGGTCGCCTAACCTAGCACAGATGACTGATTGGAGAGTGGACCAAAGCAACTCATTAGGCAGCGACCACTTTCCGATCGTCACCCTACAGATGACGATGCAGTTTAATCACAACTCCAAATCTCCCAGATGGAGATATGACAAAGCAGACTGGGAAACATTCAGTAAAACACTCTCGGAAATCAACACCGATAATATAGAAAACAGCGATACAAACATATACTACGAAAATCTAATTAACACAATACATGATGCAGCAATTAGTAGTATACCAAAAACTAGTGGGACACAAATCAAACAATCGGTACCTTGATGGAATATTTGAGTGCAAAACTGCTCACAAAGAAAAAAAGCACTCAATAAGTTTAAGCATACAGGAAACTCGGTAGACTTTACCCACTACAAAGAAAAGGAAAAAAAAAACTCAAACAAATAATCAAAAAGGCAAAAGAAAAATCATGACAGCAATTCTGCTCAAAACTCAACATTAAATCAAACTCTAAACAGGTGTGGAACAAAATAATAGCAATTAGGGGTAAAACAGTAAGCAATATGCCCAAAATTTCAGGAGCCAACACCAATAAGGATAAAGCAAATAAACTAGCCAGCCATTTCTCTGAAATGAGCAGTGACAAAAACCACACCAATAATTTCCAACTACACCGCACAAAAGTAGAAAAAACCTAAAACACCTATTCCAAGACCTCGGAGCAAAAACATCCAATCTAAATAATTAAATCACGCTCCAGGAATGGGATATAGCATTGGGATCCAAAAAAGAAACATCACCAGGAGAAGATCAGATAGGATACATAATATATCAAAACATCCCTAGAAACATAACAGCAACCATCCTAAGGCTATTAAATAAGATCTGGTGTGAAGGCAAGTTACCTGATAAATGGAAACACGCCATAATAATTTCGATCCCTAAACCTGGAAAAGACTCTAATAACATCAACTCCTGCAGACCTATCTCCCTCACAAACAATATATGTAAACTCATGGAAATAATCATTACTAACCGGCTTAAATACCATCTGGAAAGCAATAACTTACTCTCAGAAAATCAATGTGGATTTAGAAATAAGCGATCAACCACAGACCAACTCATCCGCTTAGAAGCTGCAATCAAAATGGCATTCAACACCAAAAGAAAATCAGACAGACACCTTATAGCTGTCTTCCTTGACCTGGAAAAGGCATTTGACCTTGTATGGACAAAAGGCCTAATAGCGAAATTAAACCACTTTGGAATAACAGGAAGTATGTTCAACTTTATAGAAAACTTTTTGGCAAATCACAAAATTATCACAAGAGTGGGGGAAACTTGCTCTGAAACGCACACCCTAGACAATGGCACTCCTCAAGGGAGCGTGATCAGTCCCACACTCTTCAACCTAATGATAAACGACTTAGACTCCAACCTAACTTCCAAAAAAGTCGAAATTTCACAATTCGCAGATAACAGCGGAATCTGGAGAGCAGGAAACCCTGCTAGTCAACAAGTCAAAATGACACTCAACATAGCTTAGATAACATAGGGAGATGGGCTGATAAATGGGGCTTTAAAATTTCCCACGAAGAAACAATAGCTGTCCTATTCACTCCAAAATTAAGAACCAAATTACCTTACCCCAAATTATTTATACAGAATAAAAATATCAAATTTGTTAAAGTAGCGAGATTCCTAGGTATGTATTACGACGAACACCTAAAGTGGGGTCAACATATCAACAATCTAATAAACAGCTGTAGCAAAGACCTAAACCTAATGCGAAACCTTAAAGGAACAACCTGGGGGTCCAACCAGGAAACATTACTTACCATATATAGGGCAATGATAAGATCGAAACTGGACTATGTATGTCAGATTTACAACTCGGCAAAACCGAAACATCTAAAAAAAACTGGACACGATCCAACGTAAAGCGTTGATTATCTGTACAGGCACTCTCCCGTCCACATAATTAGCTGAACTACAAGTACTTACAGGGGAACTCCCACTTCAACTAAGAAGACATGAACTATTGCTAAGATACGCTGCTAGGTTAACAACTTCACCAAGAAACACACCCGACTAGGAAAACCATACTTAAATGCGACCAAGCCTTCAGCAGAAAACTAGTTTCTCGTAACCAGGAGGAAAACTGATCCATCAACTGACGAGACTACTCCCGATAACACATTTTCAGGCGGAACCCACTGAGTTCCCTGACCAAGCCCCATGGATATCATCAAAACCATCAATTAACACACAAGCAACAAAACTTGGAAACAAACTTCGATGCTCCGTTTTGGCCTAATACTTAGTTGCTTGCTCAGTTTTGAATGGTAACCTTTATGCTGTTTTTATGAATTAGTTGAGTTAGAAAGGTTTGCTTTTGATGACAGCTGTTTCCTATATTTGCCACCTTGTGTGGCTGGCCCTGATGATTCAGGATGTTAGACCACCTTATAGGTTGTTAATTTTATGGGTCCTTATTGTTCTCTAGGTTTCTTTTGTAGGCAAGTCTTCCACTCAGCGGTCTTCTGGTAAAAAGGTATTTCAGCCTAGTACGAGCAATTCTAAATCTTAATCTGGCATAACTTTTAGAAATCAAGCTTCTGATAAGCTTGATCAAAATTCCTTGTCTTTTCCTACGTGTACCTATTGCAAGAAGAAAGGACACGTTATTTCTGATTGCTAAAAATTGAAAAATAAGCATCAGAATCAAAACAGACCTATCCCAAATGCTCTTATTTCTAAGAGGTCAAGGTCACGGTCATGTATTGAAAGCAATACATTTGTTGGGTCTAATAAACCCAAGTCTGATCTTATTATGGAGAATTATGAACTATTCATGTCGAAGGGTTCTATATCACTCTTGGGTGATTTGACCAATCCGATCCCTATTAAAATTTTAAGGGATACAGGAGCTTCTCAGAGTCTTTTAATATAAGGTACTTCGCCTTTATATGAGAAGTCATGTTCTAATGAGAGTGTTCTCATTCAGGGAGTAGAGTGCGGTTTTGTTAATGTTCCTCTCCATTGTGTAAATTTGTCATCAGACTTAGTATCAGGACACGTGACAGTCGGAATAGTGTCTAATTTACCCGTTCAGGGCATTCATTTATTACTAGGCAACGAACTAGCTGGAGATAAGGTTGTGGTTAATCCACTTGTAACTGACAAGCCTTCTTTGGATCAAAAAGTTGATCCTATTGAAAAAGAGTTCCCTGATTTATACCCTTCTTGTGCAGTTACAAGAGCTATGGCAAAGAAAGCTCTTGAGAATGATGTTGATCAGGAAAGTATTCCTTTAGCTGACACATGTATTAGTTAGGCTTTTGATGAGGTCACTTTCACTCCTTGTTTAGATCAATCAAAAGGTATTGATCACAGTGATCCTCTTTTAACTACTCATTCTCTTTATTCTAATCAGAATGACAAACGACAGTCACTTGTCTTCGAACAGGAAAAGGATCCTGAGATCTCCTGTTTGTTTCAGACGGCCATTAGCAAAACTGAAGCCACTGAAGTACCTGTTTATTATTTCATTAAAAATGGAATTCTTATGAAAAAATGGAGACCTCCCGAGGTACCTGCTGGTGACGGGTGGTCAGTGAACTATCAAATTGTAGTTCCAAAATCTTACAGACAGGAAGTTCTTCGTTCGCCCTATGAAACTCCTTTGGCTGGTCATTTAGGGATTAATAAGACTTATCACAAAATCTTGAATCACTTTTATTGGCCAAAAATCAAAAGTGATGTTTGTAAATACTGTAGATCTTGCCATACTTGTCAAATGGTAGGAAAACCCAATCAGAAGATACCTTAGGCTCATCTACAACCTATTCCTGTATCTGAGGAACCATTTAGCAGAATAATGGTAGCTTGTGTTGGTGCCTTTCCCAAGACCAAGTCAGGAAACCAATACTTGTTGACCATTATGTGTGCGTCAACAAGATTCCCAGAGGCAATTCCTTTGATGAATATTAAAACTAAAACAATAGTAAAAGCTTCGATAATTTTTTTTTTACTCAATTTGGCCTTCCCAAATCTGTCCAATCTGGTCAACGGTTAAATTTTATCTCTGGAACTTTCCAGCTTGTCATGCGTGAATTCGGCATTCAGCAATTCAAGTGAAAAGTGAGTGAAGTTATGGTTTCACAGAACTTCAATGGAAAGAACTTTTGAGTCTTGTAATAGAGTTCTTTCTCTCTTGCTCATTCTCCAAAATTTTCTTCAAATTAGGTATTACGGCCCTTACAGAGTAAAGAAGATAATGAATGAGTTAAATTATAACAAAAGTACTCTGATCTAAATAAATTAATGGAGTACCAGTATATTGAGAGAGATAGCCAGGTAAATCATGCAATTAATTTGGTTGTAACTGTCCCACTCTGAGTGGATTTAGGTGAAGGAATTCAATCGGACTCTATTGATTTTGGAGTGACAAATCTTCGGAATTCGAAAATCATGAATAATTTGGACCAGAAACTTTCACATTTGCAACAACAACAAAGGGATAAACTTGAACAGTTATTATTTGAATATGAGCACTTATTTCCAGATGTTCCTACAGGAACAAAATTTTTCATGACGTTGAAATTATAAATTGCAAACCTGTGAAACAATACCCATACAGGATGAACCCTCTCAAGTAGGAATACTTGAAAAAGGAAATTCAGTATTTGCTGAAGAATGAGTTTATATAGCCCAGTAAAAGTGACTGGAGTTTACCATGTATACTTGTTCCGAAACCAGATAAAACTTTCCGTATGTGCACTGATTATAGGAAGGTGAACAGTGTTACTAAAACAGATTCATTTCCATTACCAAGAATCGATGACTGCATTGATAAAATTGTAAATGCCAAGTACGTCACCAAATTTGACCTTCTGAAAGGATTTTGGCAAATTCTACTAACGGAAAGGGCAAAGGAAATTTCGACATTCGTAACTCCAGATGGACTTTATCAATATAAAGTGATGACGTTTGGGATGAAGGGTTCGCCAAGTACCTTTCAACGTTTGATGAATATGATTACCTCTGGTCTAGATAACTGTGATGTTTACATCGATGATGTCATCATTTACAACGACACCTGGAAAGAACATCTAGCAGCAATTCGGAATTCTTTGACAGACTCACTGATGCAAGTTTGACAATCAATTTATCGAAAAGTGAGTTCTGCCATGCTTGTGTAACATTTGTAGGACATATTGTGGCACATAGACAAGTTAAACCTATAGATGCTATGGTCAAGGCTATCTCTGAATTCCCTGTGCCTGTCAGTAAAAAGCAACTGATGTGATTTTTGGGTATGGCCGGCTACTATCGGAAAGTTTGTACCAATTTATTTATATTGCTGAACCCCTGACAAATTTATTGAGCAAGAAAAACAAGTTTTTTTGGACTGCAAAATGTCAGGAGGCTTTTGACAAGTTAAAGGCCATACTTAAAAGTGCACCAGTTCTTACAGCTCCAAATTTCAGTCACTCATTTAAACTATCTGTTGATGCAAGTGATGTTGGGGTTGGAGCAGTATGAATTCAAGAAGACCGAAATGGTGTTGATCATCCAGTGTGCTATGTTTCTACGAAATTAAATAAGCACCAAAGAAATTACTCGACAATCGAGAAGGAATGTTTGGGTTTAATATTGGCATTACAGCATTTTGAAGTTTACATTAGTTCAGCTCCTTCTCCTGTTGTTGTGTTTAGTGATCACAACCCCCTTACTTTCATTGACAAGATGAAAAACAAAAATCAAAGATTATTAAGGTGGAGTTTGTTGTTACAGGAATATAATATTGGCATCAGGCACATCAAAGGAAAAGACAATTTAATAGCAGATATACTTTCCCGTGTATAGAAATATTATTTCATGTACACTTTGTATAATTCATAAGAGTTCTTCTTATGTAATTTTTTTTACCTCATATATAATTAATCTGTGGTAAAAAGAAAGCTTTATTATATAAATCTTTCTTTTCTTTATGGGGGAAGTGTTATGTAATTTAATTAGTTGTGTGTTAGTTTTTAAATATGTTTTATTTTATTTTCTTTCACTACATGTTATTGTAATGATAACTTTATTCACTGGATTTGACATTTTTCCAGAAAATTCAGTTCAGTTATGTCAAAACCTGATAAACAGTCAGTAATTTGAAACTTTGTATCTTTTGCTGGCCTGGATTCAGAACCAGTTTCAGCTTTGGTGTGAACAACTTTTTTATTTATAGTAAGATTCGTTTAGTAGAGTCAAAACTGTACATAGCATACGTGATAGTCAGCATGTAATGTTTGTACGTCGCTTGAAAGGAAGTGATCACGTGAACCTATCAGGTGATCCATTCTGCGTTGTAGTTAGGCTTAAAATACGTTATTATAGTGATTTTGGCCAGTCTTGCTTCAAACCTTTGGAGTTCAAAGGTATTTTTGTTGGGACCAGTTTGAGATGAATTTTTTTTAATCTAAAATAATTTATTTTCCCTGGGAATATCTAGTGCTCATTAGAATTCTTGGACAAAGACATTTATTGGAGATTATTCGGAATTCCAAACTGGAATATTATTCTTGGTGACTCAACAAGGAATTATTGACACGACAACACAAAGCAGGTTATAGAAGACGTCATCGCCTTCCATCTTGGAACTTCGTCGGGATTCGAACTTTGATTCCCTTAGAACTTTTTATTGATAGGGCTTATATTTTTAATTATTGGATTAATTTTTGGATTTGATTCATAAACCGTAAGTTCTTTTTCACATTTGTACCTTGTTTTCTAGGGAAATAAATTATTTTGTTAAATTTTACAAAGCTTGTTGGCTTCACTCTTTTCTTTGTTACTTTTGTACGAGCCAAGACACGTAACAACAGGCATGGGATTTGAAGATTCCCAAAGGGCAGTAGAGAACAGGAAAAGATGGAGAGAATTGGTTGTAAAGTCAACTGTGGTGTCCCAACGACCTCTTGGGTTAAAGGTTTGATGATGATGATGAACCTGGCTCGATATTCTCCAAAAATAACGAGGTGGGCGGCGGTACCATGCATGTTGTTCCCACCACAGGCACTGTCGGTAGTCTTTCGCGTGTTTGAAGCGCGGTCGCCGTCAAGAGTAACAGTCACGTGGACTGCAGCAGGATAAAATTTTCCATGTCTTGTGTCGGGCGATATGGGCTACCTCCATCGAATTCCGCCACCAGTTCAGCGACGTGGAAAATAGAACCTAGGTGCAGCGCGTCAAATGTATACTAGTCATTGATGACTCGTTGGCCAAACGAAGCAACGACTTCTGCTCGAAGGTATAGTAGTCTGGAGAAAAGTTCTTACAGAAGCCCAGAAAACGACAGTGCGTGACTGCCATTGGGTCGGGAAGAAAAGCCGAGTGAAGCCGACGGCATGGAGGCCAAGCCTCGCCGGACACTGATAAAATAAACGAAAACAACGATAGCGACGGCTAGCAGTGTTCGTCCGCACAGTTCTAAAGCCACCATTTTGTGTCAGCCGTGATGAAACTCCACCCCTTGCTTTTGTCCCTGGAGGGTGAGTGGAGTCAAGGCAACAGCGCAGTCTATGTTTTGGAGTCTTACGAGAAACATGCAATGTATCCCTCTGATTCCATGCCCCCTCGCACCCACTTCGTAAGTGTCTTGGGGATGACCTGTATTTATACCATTTCTATAAGATTTTGATTTTGAAGTGAATTTATTTATAATTAATGAATAAGTGATGATTTTTGCAGTGCTCCACGGCTCATAGTATTTAGCAGAGACCTAGCAAGGTCACATTTCTTTAAACTTTCATATAACTTTTAACCTTGATCTTATCTTGCAAGCTTCACTGTTGTGATTAATAATTTAATATTTTAATGTATAAGTGACTTTCATCCTTTGTTTAGTTTAATGAATCAATAATCGTAGTTTTTGTAAGTTAAGATAGACGATATAAATTGTATTGTTTTATGGACGCTTTGGGCTTTTATAAAAACATTGCTGGTCTAGGATTGTTTGGAAAATAAATTTTATGGGCTAGAGACTTTTGAGAGTTCAAAACCATGGAAGACCACCTTTAAGTGATATAGTATTTATTGACAAATTAATTAATTAATTAATTATGGAGTATTACCTCTGTTTGTCTAAGGCATTTGAATAAGGAAAAATGATGGTTACGTTTTGATACTATTTCCGTCAGTCTCTAGGCTAATCAGTGTGTAGGTATAAAACTAATCAAAATTGTATCCCATGTCTGCTAAGAACATTCAGATCATGTAACTCTTGTTCGGACAGGTGACTTTCTGAAGGCCCGTTGCTGGGGTCTGGTGAGAGCTTCCAGCGGGTTTTAAACATTACAAGTAGGAAATAAATTACATTACCTTTAGAGTATCTTTAGCTATGCGTCGCCCGTCTATAGTTTCGTTTTCTTCTAGATTTTGACGGGATATATGCCAACCAATTTGTTAATTTTTGGCTGCAGTACCACCAACCTTCTCACGTAAACCTGCGGCTGCCTCTGTATGCTAGTTTAGGTTTTAATGTGTTCCTTTCCTTGCTTGTATCTCCATACATGTCAATGTCTTGCACAACTTCAACGAAATATAACTGACCATGAAAAATAAAAAGACTGCACCAAGAATTATAATCGAAAGCTATTTTTGTGCACATTTTTTTAGTCTCACTTTAAAAAGAAAAGCTTAATCAACACTTTTTCAAAATTTAAAACTACAACACTAATTAAATTGACGGGCGAGATGACCAAAAAATTACGCCAGTTTGATCTGGATGTGGAATTTGTCACGATGGTGAAACAACGACAAAATAATCACTGCGCCTGCTATAACACAATGTTGTGGCAATATTTTCATAATGACGTACGACAATTTACCGTGAACAGAATCGATAGTAGCCTCAGCCACACACGCGAAATTGTCACACTGACATGTCTTGAATGTAACAGACGTAGAGGAGCTTCGTTCCTCAACGCGTGTGACTCTTGTTTTTTTTTTTTTTTTGTTTTTTGGCGCGCGGGGGGACTCCCCCGCTAGCGTCTGCGACGCCGTATCCAATCTGGTGGTAACTGGGT